>CAHIKZ030000242.1:2567500-2792500 GCA_903632075.3 Acanthosepion pharaonis | reverse complement strand
TGGATAATAGATCAAAAGAACATCTTGAGGCTGTAAAAACTGCATAGTTGGAATCTATAATGATGGAGAAGGCTACAAAAAGCTATCAAAACGATTTGGGGTTCACTTCTCCACCGTTAAACAAATTATTTATAAATGGAAGGCCTTTGGTATGACGGCACCACAATCGAGAAGTGGCCGTCCGCAAAAAAATAAGAGCAAGTGCAAGTAGACATCTTGTTCGGCAAGCCCAGGCAAACTCTGCTGTGACCTTTGCGGTTCTTCAATGCTCACTGGCCAATGTCGGAAAAAATGTGCCTAGAAAAATCCCCTACTTACGAAATAGCACAATCATGCTCGCCTTAATTATACCAAAGTTCATAATAAAGTTTAATAAGCTAGAAATATCCTCGCAAAAGGTATTATGGTCAGATTAGACCAAACTAGATCATTTTGCGAGGAACAATAGGCGGTATATCTGGCGAGCTTCTAATACGACTTTTAAAGAGAGAAATTTGATACCAACCATTAAACGTGGCAGTGACAGCATTATTATTTAGGGGTGCTTTGCTGCAGCTAAAACAGGCAAAACAGTATGCATTGATTGCACAATGGCCTCTACAAAATGCAAAGCAGTTTTGAACGAAAGTGTCTTGTCCTCAGTTCAAAAGTTGGGTTTAGGTCGGGGTTGGAACTTCCAAGAAGGTAACGATTTGAAGCATCAAAGCAAATACAGAAAAGATTGGATTCGTAAAAAGAAATTTCAAGTCTTGGAACGAATAGTTTTATGGTGTGATATATTTATTGGATAAAGTGCTCAATATCAGAGATAGAACGCGTGTAAATATAAAAGTGAAAATAGAAGTCAACACTTGAGGCGACTGTCTGTCAGACCACGTGGCCTGACGATTTGCAATAGCATGAAACAGACTGTCGCCTGACGATTGCTTCTATGTTCCCTTTTATATATATATATATATATATATATATATATATATATATATATATATATATATATATTCAAACGTTTCATTAAATAATATAGATATTATATCTATTTTTTATAATAATTCATTCTAGTCGTCTAATTATCTTTTGAAAAAAAAACATTGTATATCAGTTGAAATGTCCTTTGGGAGATTGTATCTCTGACAAAAAATTAAGTACATACGTTGGCTTGACGACTGCAAAATTATCAAGACGTCTAACACTCCATTTGTCGGATAATAATTATCGTACAACATTTAAAGACAGATTCCTGTCCACTTTTACAATGCGAAAAATACTTGTTGACAATATACTGCAACAGGAAAATAATAAACAAAAATTTTGAATTCTCGAGGCTCTCTATTTCACAAAAGTAACCAACCAACACAGAACAAAATTTATAACGAGTGTAGTAGCAATGTTTTAAACTGCATTTAAGTTGACTAACATTTAATGCTATGTGGCATTTAACCATGTCTGGGAATCTCCCTTGTATCATAACCAATGGTTAATTCTAAAAGAAATATCAGAGAGCGTGTTTACAAAAATCACCATCACAACGGTTACAGTTCCATTAATTTTATCTTCGCAACTCATCCCTGAAGATGATCACGAAGGAGATCGAAAGGACTTGGCTTAACAAAACCTACGGCGCTTTCCTCGATTAATTTCAACTTAACATCAAGAAGATGTTTAAAGAACGAAAAAAGATTATTATAAAAATAGACATTATTTAATGAAACATGCTTAAATAAAATATGCTGCCTAAACATGCATATTATATATATATATATATATATATATATATATATATATATATATATATATATATATATATATATATATATATATATAAATAAAAAGAAAAGAACAGTAAGATATATAATCCGGTGTTATTATAGATATTTTTATTTTTTTTAAAATAGTGCTCAATGTAAATTTACAGAGCATTAATATTATAAAATTAATTGATTTAAAATATGCTTTATTTCGCTACACAGTTCTAACCATGTTTCAAAAAATGGAAGCTGAAAACTACGAATTTAATTTTGTAATTAAATAAATTAAATTAAATTTGTAATTAAATTAATTTAATTTAATTTAATTACAAAAATCAAATTCAGAGCTTTCAGTTTACATTTTGAAACATGAATTTTGAATAGGAAATAAACCATATTTAAATCAATTAATTTATTATATATATATATATATATATATATATATATATATATATATATATAAACATTACAAAATATTGTTATTATCTTGAGCAAGTCTCTTCTAGAACACTGGAAAGGAAAGGAAGGAAAAAAAATCTTACCCATTTGTAACAGACTTTATTTTTCACAAATATAGACTTTTACAAGTATCTAATTTTTCCAGCATCACTCATCCATAAATAAAAAAAATTCTTCTGTTTTAGAAGAAAAACACACACACATTAGTGAATATCATAAAATGAGGCATCATATTTATAAGAATTGAAAGCTTAAATAATAATTCCAGAAAGAAGAATACTGATGAACACATTACAACTGGATCTTAATGTACATAAATTGAGGGATCAGTTTTCTTATCAACCTGTTCATACTATGTTTAAGGTATAATAACTATCAGTTTGGTGCAAAAGTAATGTCCGATTTTTGAGAAGAAAATTTTCGATAGTATTTATGAAATTTTTGCTTCTCAAAGTTAAAGAATGTCACAATAAGTAATTTATACCTTTCTCTTTAAGATTATGAAAATATTTTTCATGATTTCTGCAATATTGCCCATGTTCACCCCCATCTAAAGACCACATTTGACATATCTTACTGTATGAATTTCAAAAAGGTTGTCAACGCAAGTGCAGCAGCAAAGTCTGTTCAAAGTACAGGTGATGCAATGAATGAAAGAAATTGCAGGAGGTGGTTCTCCCTTTTCTGAAGTGGGTATTTCAGTTTGAAAGACGAGCAAAAAGAGGTTCATCCAAAAAAAACAAAAAAACAAAACTTGATTCTGAAGATTTGTAAGCTGTTGCCACAGACAAACCCACCATTATCTCTAGAAGATTATTAAAAAAGAACTAGAAAGGATTATTATAAAAATAAACATTATTTAATGAAACATGCTTAAATAAAAGATATGCTGCCTAAACATATATATATATATATATATATATATATATATATATATATATATATATATATATATATATATATATATATATATATATATATAAAAAGTAAACTGAACACACATTTTCACTCAGTCTAGGCGTCAAACAATCGTCTGCTTTCCGGAATAGTTCTAAGTTGCAATTTAGTGCCACCAGAGAGAAAAGAATTTCTGATCCCTGCAAAACTCAGGTGAAGGCGGTTGGCGCATTTGGGTATCAAGGGAGAATAGACGTCATTAGAACTCGCCACTATGGCACCGGACCACTTCCAGTCTCACACCACACTTCTGGTTCCAGCACCAAATCTCGTGTGAACGTGTTTTTAGCGACAAAGATGCGTGAAACTGTCTTTAATGTGTGCGCATTTGTCTTTCAGTGTCCCGGGACATATCTTGTCTCATTTCTCATACACCTTGTTGCCTTCTTCTGGGTTTTCTCTCTCTTTTTTAAAAAAATTCAATTCCGATCAGTTTAGCTTTGTAAGACCGTATATATATATATATATATATATATATATATATATATATATATATATATATATATATAATTATATAAGAAGGAATAAGTCAAATTTACAAAGTAAACTTTCATCATAAGAGGAAGAAGAAAACAGTGAATGAAAAACGAAAAAAGAAACTAAAATGAATAAGTAAATTAAGAAGAAACGAAGAAAAAAGATTTCATAAATCGTAGATATTGTAAAATAAAAGTGAAGTACAAAAAAGGAAGAAAGGAATCTAGATAAAAAGTGAATATACTTAATTAATGCTGATATTTAGTAATATATATATATATATATATATATATATATATATATATATATATAAAATATCAGCATTAATGTAAAATACCTGTGTATGTGTTTCTGAAAAGAAACAAATGATTAGATTGCATGAGAAATTGTATTAAAACCTAAATAAAAGGACCTTGTCGTATTCAATGAAATGTGCATATATATATATATATATATATATATATATATATATATATATATATATATATATAGCAGGGGCTCTCTTATATCCTTTATTAATGCGGATATTTTGTAATTTATTTATTATTTCTTATTTATTTTTATGGATCTTGTTAGCTTTCCTCTTTGCTTTATATGAATTAAATATTGGAAGTGTTTAAAAGTGTTTTGCATGAATGTATTTTTTCAACATTTCAATACTGAGAGCTAACAATTCCAAATGCTTTTAAATAACAACCTATTAATAATTATTATTATTATTATTATTATTATTAATTCTTAATTATTTTGGGTTTGTTTAGATATTTTTTCCATTTATTCCCCTACAATTCTGCCAGCTTTTACATATATGACTCATTCCATCTTGCGTCTACATATATATATATATATATATATATATATATATATATATATATATATATATACACTACCTTTCAATAAGAGGGTATATATATGAATATATTGCAGCTCCATCATATGCTACAATATTCATATAAAATTTGAGAGACCCATATCTATCCAATCATTGGTAGCGACTGCGTATTCTATGCAAGATATATCGATGATATATTCTTTGTATACATATATATATGATGACAAACTTACCCAATTCATTATGACCCTAAACACAGTGCACGACTCAATTAAGTTTTGACTATGAAAATCCACAACATCAGTAACATTTCTAGACACCCGCATTTACATATATGAAAACAGGAAACTACAAACGACACTACACACTAAAATCACCGACACCCACAACTATCTACACTTTACGTCTTCCACCCTAAACACCTCAAAGAGAACCTTCCCTATTCATAAGCACTTAGACTCAGAAGGATATGTTCCAACAATGAAGAATTAAATAAACACATTGAAAATCTAGAGCATCAATTCACAACACGTGGCTATAAACAACACCTAATAAGAGAATAAATAAATAAAGCAATTTCCACACCTAGAAAGGCACCCTAATATACAAGATTAAAAAATAAATCTAGCCGCATCCTCTAGTAACCACTTTCAATCCCTCTGCCTCCACTATCCCAAATAATCAAACGTCGCTGGGAAATACTACATCTCAAACCAGACCTAAAAAACTGCTTAAGGAACCCGGCCTTCTTGCATATCGTAGACCTAAGAACCTAAAAAAGAAATCATAGATAGTAACCACATTTCAGGGGAGAAGGTAATCCGTAAGGAACTGAGAACAAAACAACAGGATTTTCCCAACCATGTAACAACAAAAAGAAGTTTATGTTACCTTCCATATTAAAAACACGAATTCATTCACGAGCTCAATCACTAAATCTTCTTTCAAAATCTACCACGATTCTAACTGTAGAAGTCAAAACATAATTTACCTCCTAGAATGCACACTATGCCAGAAACAATATGTAGGAAAATCTGAATGGCCCTTTAACTACAAAATTAATAATTATCGTAAGCGAATTAAATCGACTCCCCTATGAACAGTTATTACCTGTAGAACAACATTTCCGCCTAGAAAAACACGATTTCAAAACCCATGCCAAATTCACTATAATTGAGAGAATAGAAAAGTTCAGAGCAGATAACATTAGAAATATTTTAGAGTCCCATGAAAATAAGTGGATACAACGTCTAAAACACAATACCCAGCCGGGCTAAATCATAAATTTAACAATATATAATAGTAACAATCAACAAATCAAAACCTACCCACATTTCTCACCCACACAAGACAGACATGCTTACGGAGGAATGGAGGCCTCACACTTATACACTCACCCACACGATTATACACACGTACACACACCATACTCACTCACTCCCTAATGAGCCAAATTATAACACACACCTACAGCAATACACACGCTTACACATATCATACTCACTCACTCCTAAGAACCAAATAACACACACAAAACACTAAACAGAGACACATCCCCTCACCAGGTTCAATAAAAGTGTCAAACTGACCAGAGAATTCAGGATAAAATGTATCTATCCAGTTCTTATCTCAAATAACAACTTAAAAGAGACTGTTTCACCAACACAAGGAATCTTAAAAGATTCATGTGAAAAAGATAAAAAAATAAAAAAAAACAAATGAAAACTACAGACAAAAGTTCATTTTCTCCAACAAAAGACATTCATTTCTGTAGTTCACTGCCAACAGCAAGCAGAAATATTTCTCCTCCCGATTATGGCCATTTCGGTCGAAACTAGTCGAGGAATCTAAATGGAATAATAATAATAAAAAAACGAAAGAATATTAATCTACAACCCAGTGTGTCTAATGATTTTAATTTTTTAATTTTTTATTTTCTTATTGTTCAAAATATAATCATGAATAATGGACACGGGACTGAACCAAATGCCGAGGACATAACACCAACAGAACCAATAAACACAGAATTATGGGCTATCCGCATGAATAGAGCAACCAACAAATTAGCCAGGTATGAATCACACCGGGAATATATTGGGATATGCCTGAAGGATCGATTAATACCAACCAATTTCAGGATTGATTTGGAACCTTCTATAGGTAACCACAATGACGCGTTTCTAGCATCATGGTACCGTAAATTAGAAGACTTCTCCAGGGAACTCATGCAGGACACCATGCAGTTCTGCCAGGAAAACATAACAGCAACAACAGCAGAAATTAACCTGCTCGATGAGAAAATAAAAAAACAAACGGACACGGAAGAATATACCAACATCAAGAATGTCATAAAAGCTCACACAGACCAAACAGTGAGGGAACTACAAAAAAACAAAAACTGAAAAACAAAGGAAATTAAGATGGAATATTTCCTCCAGACAGAGGAACAAAAAAGGAATGAAGTCAAACCCTGAAAAAGTGAACGACCATATCCAAAAAAAAAAAACAACAAAACACCGCCACCACACAAACCAATGCAAACACAAAACAGACCAAATAAGTACACCTACAGACAAACAGCAGCACCACAACCAACAATAACAACACCGCCACCATCAACGATAGCTAGAACCTCAATACAAACACACACAAAACAAACCACTAACTTACGCGGACATCCTTAGGGTGCCGTACAAACATACACAAACCAAAACACAGCAGCCTTCTACAGAACGCATAACTCCATTAGACATCCCAGACCACCTAGATTAGCCCCTAGTAGACAGTCAACAACAGACACACCCAACCTTAAAAAAAACGAATAAGCCCCCAACCAGGGACACCTGGGTGGGGTATAGCATCCCTAATAGGAGATATGATGCAAGCTTTCGAGCTTTTACAAAAGAACTTCGCCATGCTTGCAAATTCAAACTTGACCCATACGGGCGAGTTATAAATTTGAGTAACAATAAATTTTCACTCAATACATTCAGGGTATTAAATAAAGGACTAAGCTTTTAATTCTAGTCCCCCAAAGGTTTGATAATGACACCTTGGCTAAGGACCTGAAATCCTTCTTCAGAAGAATACGGTTAAAAGCCCACTATGGGGAAAATGATCATACACCTTCTATACTTGAGACATTAAAAGAGAAGGATACTACCTACACCCCACAAAACACAGACATTACTATACAGACATTCGAACTAGCCATAACAAATGACATAAAGAAAACAATAGCACGTAAGCTGCCACGTGACAATATGACTGAAGGAGAACGTATAGCCCTCGATACACTGACACATAGAGATGACGTAATCAACACAGGCTGACAAAGGGGTGCGACAGTGATCTGGGGAATCGAAAATACATTAAAGAGGCCAACAAACAGCTAGCCGACAAAGAAACCTACAAAAGCATACCTACAGATCCCCTTCCAGAATACCAAAAAGAATTAACTAGCTCACTAAACTTAATGCTTCGCAACAATCTAATCGACAAGGAAACATGCACAACACTTACACCCACAAACATTACACCTGCCCGCTTCTATCTCCTTCCTAAAATACACAAAAAGCAACAATCCAGGAAGGCCGGTTATTTCATCGTTCAACTGCCACACGACAAAAAATTCCAAATACATAGACCATTACATACAACCGCTAATTAAGGAAGTAAAATCCTACATCAGAGACACAACAGATCTACTGAACAAAATTAATCACATACAAACAGTACCAGAGAAAAGCTATTTTAGTGACTATGGACGTTAGGTCACTATATTCAAACATTAAAAAACATCGAAGGGCTGGCCGCCCTTCAGGAAGCACTTACTAAAAGAAGAAAACAGGACCCCCCAGAAGTCATCATAAAACTCATGGAGCATGTCCTTACATTGAATACTTTCAACTTCAATGGAGCACACTACCTTCAAATAAGAGGTTGTGCCATGGGCACCATTGCAGCTCCATCATATGCTACAATATTCATGGGAAAATTTGAGGAGACCCATATCTATCCAATCATTGGTAGCGACTGCGTATTCTATGCAAGATATATCGATGATATATTCTTTGTATACACGGGTAGTGATGACAAACTTACCCAATTCCTTATGACCCTAAAACACAGTGCACGACTCAATTAAGTTTGACTATGAAAAATCCACGACATCAGTAACATTTTTAGACACCCGCATTTACATAGATGAAAACAGGAAACTACAAACGACACTACACACTAAAATCACCGACACCCACAACTATCTACACTTTAAATCTTTCCACCCTAAACACCTCAAAGAGAACCTTCCCTATTCACAAGCACTTAGACTCAGAAGGATATGTTCCAACAATGAAGAATTAAATAAACACATTGAAAATCTGGAGCATCAATTCACAACACGTGGCTATAAACAACACCTAATAAGAGAATAAATAAAGCAATTTCCACACCTAGAGAAGGCACCCTAATATACAAGATTAAAAATAAATCTAGCCGCATCCCTCTAGTAACCACTTTCAATCCCACTCTGCCTCCACTATCCCAAATAATCAAACGTCGCTGGGAAATACTACATCTCAAACCAGACCTAAAAAAACTGCTTAAGGAACCCGGCCTTCTTGCATATCGTAGACCTAAGAACCTAAAAGAAATCATAGATAGTAACCACATTTCAGGGGAGAAGGTAATCCGTAAGGAACTGAGAACAAAAACAACAGGATTTTCCCAACCATGTAACAACAAAAGAAGTTTATGTTGCAACCATATTAAAAACACGAATAAAAAAGAAAAGACAGAGAGAGGCGACGGCGCGTCTGTGAGAGAGTGACTGTAGACGAGACGCCAGATCAGGGCCAATTTGGATACGTTGGAATATATATATATATATATATATATATATATATATATATATATATATATATATATATATATATATATAAAGTAAGGAATAAGTCAAATTTACAAAGTAAACATTCATAATAAAAGGAAGAAGAAAACAGTGAATGAAAAACGAAAGAAAGAAACTAAAATGAATAAGTAAATTAAGAAGAAACGAAGAAAAAAGATTTCATAAATCGTAGATATTGTAAAATAAAAGTGAAGTACAAAAAAGGAATCTGTATAAAAAGTGAATATCGTCAATAAATGTTGATATTTTGTAATATATATGTGTGTGTGTGTGCGCGCGTGTGTGTGTGCGCGTGTGTGTGTTTTGAACAATAAAAATATTAAAAAAATAAAAATTTTCAGACAATTTTCAGGTTGTATATTAATATTTTTTATTAATATTGTATATTATGTTTTATTATTTAAATTACGTTAGATCTAAGCTGGTCATAGCTTGTCGAAGTCAGTCATAGCTGGTCATACGATCGTTACGGAACAAATGTTACACAGCGGTGAAAATGGAGGGGGGTTAACGCAATGCAGGTGAGGAGCCCACCAACACGGAACAGATACTACAAACGCAGCATCTACTCCGAGGGGGGAAAAAAAAACTCTTTTCTTCCTCTGCCAATTCTATCGGAAGAAGAGCACCCCTTTATATATATATATATATATATATATATATATATATATATATATATATATATATATAAAAAAATATAGTCTTAAAGAAGTGCTATATTTATGAGATAAAGTGCTCAATATCAGAGATAGAGCGTGTGTAAATATAAAAGTGAACATAGAAGTTAACACTCAGAGGCGACAGTCTCTTTCATGCTAGATGCAATCGTCAGGCGACCTGTTTTTCGTCAGGTTGGCCTGACAGTTGCACCTATCATGAAACAGACTGTCGCCTCTAAAATGTTGACTTTTATGTTCAATTTTATTTATATATATATATATATATATATATATATATATATATATATATACTTCTTCCTTTCTTCTTATTTTACTTATTCATTTTAGTTTATTTCTTTCGTTATTCATTCACCCTCTAATTCAACTTATATTCGCTTAATACTGCCCGTCGAAAGTGTAAAGTTTAAATTCATTTTTCGTATCACCTTTAAAAGTGAAGTCTGAAGATCCAGAAAAAAATAAAATTCTCTGGTGAAATAAATTATTACAATGGAGACTTAAAGTGTTCCGTTTTTCATTAAATTAAATTATTCGCTCTGACTTAACATTGAGCTCTCAGGATTTCATCCTCCTTTGGGTTATACATACAGATTACCAATATTTTCGTTACTTAATTATATATATATATATATATATATATATATATATATATATTATTTATCTCTTATATCCTACATTAATGCTGATATTTTGTAATTATTTGATGTAATGCCAAGTTAAAGAGGGATTTTAAATCTTTTTGGAGATTTTTTTAAAGATCTTTTTTTTTTTTTTATTTTTTTTTTTTTTTTTTTTGCTATATAACAATTGCGCTGACAAGGTTTTTTTACCCTGGTGGCCCGATTATATGAATCTGACTGTGCTGCTAGACTGACATCTAGGTCCCACCCTTTTACTACTGAAATACTTAAATGTAACCAACACTTCTACTCCAATAATTTATTTTCTCGCAAATCCCGCCTGTGGAATTGCTTTCCGTTTATTTCCTTCCCTGATAAGTACATTTTCAAAAATTTAAATGTAACGTCAATCGCCATCTATCTTTTTGAATCCCGTTCATCTTTTGTCCTTTCCTCAATCCTCCCTATACTCAGTCTTTTCTCTCATTTTCACTTTCTGTAATCCCCTGCGTACTAGTGGCATTACCACCTTGCTTGGGGTGAAATGATTCACAAAATTTAAATGCAACGTCAGTCGCCATCTTCTATCTTCTTGAATCACGTTCATCTTTTGTCCTTTCCTCAATCCTTCCTATACTCAGTCTTTTCTCTCACTTTCACTCCCTGTAATCCCCTGCGTACTAGTAGCATTCCCGCCTTGCTTGGGGTGAAATGAGCAATATATATATATATATATATATATATATATATATATATTCAAACGTTCATAACATTGATTAAAAAGGGCTCAATACAAGAGTAGAACAATAGATATTTATTATAAACTGTCACATTGAAACATGCAAGTTAGCACAACGTAAATGTGTATTTTGTTTCAACGTCTAAAGACATCTCATCAGGTGGTGAACAATGGTGTTAATAATTTATTATTATTATATTTAAGTGGCACTTAATGTGACGAAAGACATGACTTACCTCAGAATTCGAAACGAGCGTGAACGTGTCTTGCCTACAAAGTGATGTCAAAAAGAAATATGGCCGCTATTGAAGACACAATTTATACGCGCCTAAAACGAGACGATATTTACACACATGCAAATTTTGGCCGTCTTGGAATAGCATAAAAAGCGGGGTGCCAGCAGCACCAAGCGTCAGGGAGTCATTCGGCGGACTGCGTGTAATAGAGTTGGACGGATTGACAGACGGACAAAGAGGAAGTCGAAATAGGCGCGGCTGAGTTGGTGTCTGTTTCACAACTGCCCAGTGTAACAGCTGAGAAAGAGAGTCACGCAATTCACGTTGTGGCTAACCTGCTGTCATTGTACCTGGGGATGGGGGACGCACTAGCCCTCTACATGGAAATGAAGGATCAGAGAGAGGTTGATCAGATCGAAGCCAGGCTGAAGGAGGTATTTACGGACGAAGCGTTTTCAGCGTACAGAAAACTGACCATGTTCAGGTGGAGCGGCGAACGTGTGGACGTCTACGCGAATGAGGCAGCTTGATTGGCCGGGTTCGAGGGAGCCGAAATGGAAAGTCTCACCAAACTAGCCTTCGTCATGGGGTTCCCTGATACGATCTCCATTGAACTCCGACAGGCACTGAATGTTGAATGTTGGGGGGGGGAGTTATTAGCAAGAGCGAGAGTGCTGACAACAAACGGGGATGCAAGCCAGGACGCAGTTGCGGTTGTGCGCCCACCCCGTAATGACGACGCGTCTCCCACCAAGAGTGGCCCAATCACCAGTGTGATTTGCTTCAGGTGCAGCAGCAAAGGCCACATAGCAAAAGACTGCCGGAAGCGTAGAACACGCTGCTATCGATGCGGGGAGGGGGTTGGACACTGGGCCCGAGACAGTTCGGGAAAACGCTACAGGGGACAAGGCATCAGCGCAAGCCTTTTCCCCAACCAAGTTGTAAATACGGCGCTCCCGGTGGCAAACATCCTTGTTGAGGGAACTTGGTGTTAAGCTCTGATTGATACTGGCTGTTCACGGATGATTGTGGATGCAGATCGGTGCCGGTCTTGGAAGAGAATGACGGTGGACGTCATGTCTATTGAAGGCATGTCCCGTCCATGTTGCGGTGTAGGAATGGTAACCGTATCCACGGAGGTAGGCGGTTCTGCCAAGATCAACGTGTTGGTGGTGCGTGGTAAACCGCTGGGATTTGACTTGCTATTGGGGATTGATGCCATAACAGCATTGGGAGGCGTTGCTGTTGGGCCGACGGGACAAGTACAGATTTGCAATGGGCGAGCAGCTAAGTGTGCAGCCATTACTGTTGATGAACCAGACTTCACTGCCACCTTCGACCATCGGAGGCGATCCTGGACTGCAGAATGGAAGTGGTCAGAGAACCGTACGCCTGAAAGACTTCACAATGGGGCTTCCGAGTACCCGGTAGCAGCAGAGATTAGGGAGGACTATGAGCAGTAGCTCCGCGCGTGGATGAGCAACGGCTGGCTCGTACCGTACCCAGAAGAAATACTGGGGTCTCAGGGCTAATTCCCTTGACGGCCGTACGACAGCAGAACAAGTCTAAAGTAAGTCCAGTGATGGACTTCCGGTAGCTCGACCATCACATTGACGCTTTCACGGCCGATGCAGACGTATGTGCAGCTAAACTGTGTGAATGGCGGCAGAAGGGATCCAACGTGTCTTTGTTGGATCTCAGGAGGGCGTACCTCCAAGTACGCGTCCACGAGACAAACTGGCCATACCAGACCGTGAAAACTGACGGAAAAAGATATTGCCTGACACGTTTAGGATTCGGATTAAACGTGGCTCCCGTCATCATGAAGGCGATCATTACCAAGGTGCTGGCTCGGGAAGAAACTGTGGATCGCGCGGCATTCGCTTACATCGACGACACCTATATCAATGAAGATGTCGTTCCCGCGACCCGCGTTAGAGAACATCTGGCCCAGTTTGGGCTGGAATGCAAGGACCCAGAACGGTTGGAGGATGGCGCACGGGTACAAGGACTGGCGGTCGCGATGCAACAAGGTAAATTGCGGTGGAGGTGAGGAAGCGTGGTTCCTAACGCCACCGGTGTCGTTAAGCGACGGAAGGTGTTCTCTCTGTGTGGAAGGCTTGTTGGGCAACTCCCAATGTGTGGTTGGCTCCGTGTGGCCTGCGGAATGCTCAAGAGAAGAGCAAGTTCGGTTACGAAGGGCTGGGACGTCGAAACGAGGGAACCGTGGATTCTGTGCAGCGAGACGATCCGGCCCGTGGGGATTGGTGCGTGGATGGCCGGGAGCTGAACGTGTGGGTCGATGCCAGTTTCTTGGCGATCGAAGTAGCTGTAGGTTACCCAGATCAGTATACTCCTGAGGAAGTCCAGTGGGTACAACAGCCGAAACGTTGTGATATCAACAACAAAAATGAAGACAATTCCAGATATAATGTATAAAGAAAAATCAGCAATATTATTGGTCCTAATCTGGCATCTCAGTTTCAGTCACTTTCTCACCGCCGAAAAGCTGCCTCCCTGTGCCTTTTCTATAAATAATTTCATGTTAATTGTCCGGATGAGCCCTTCGCTATGGTACCTAGACGTTTTGAATTTAAGCACAGTACTAGACTGGCGTCTAGATCTATATCAATTTACAATTCTGCTGACTAGATATAACCGTAAGTTCTATGCTAACAGTTTCTTTTCTCGCACTTCTAGCTCGTGGAACTCCCTTCCAGTTTCATGCTTTCCAGTTAACTTTAATCTGCCAAAATTTTAATGCAATTTTGTTATATACCGTACCTATGAACACTAATGTCCAATCCTCAAAAATACGTTGGACACTGTTGTAAGTGGGGGTAATATGCTGTATAAGTAGTCCCCCAATAGCAGTGGTTTACCTACTTCACGCCGCTGGTGAGTGTTATATTTTGTTGATGTTATAAAGATTACCATTTCATTTCCAACCTCCGTTTTGGTTATTCCTCGTTCAGTAACTCTTCCTAGGTTACGACACGACCTTAGATCTCTAAACTTAACAAGAATTGAATAGAATGTCATTCCCGACCTGTTATATACCGTACCTATGAACACTAATGGGTATGTCCCAATCCTCATAAATACATTGGACTCTATTGTAAATCAGGGTAATATGCCGTATAAGTAGTCCCTCTCCATTAGCAGTGGTTTACCTGCTTCACGCCGCTGGCGAGTATTGTATTTTCTTGATGATATAAAGATTACCATTTCATTTCCAAACTCCGTTTTGGTTATTCCTCATTTACTAACCATTTCTAGGTCACAACGAATGTCAATTGCTATCTACTGTCCACCTGATTACCCTTTCCTTTTCCCGCTCATTAGTAATCTTTCTGTTTCTAATTCTTCCACACCCTGCAACCCCTTGTGTCTTAGTGGCTTTACTGCCTTGCATGGGGTGATACCGATTAGAAAAAAATAGTGTAAATAATAACTCCTCATTACAAAAATGCAAGTAGTTGTTCTCGATTTTACAAATATATTTATACATGAACACTACACGCGCTTACCAAAAAAAAAAAAGAAGAAAAAAAACACCTTTCCATGTCTACTTCCCGTTTTCGCAATAATTACTGTGTGTAGACATATAAAGTCTTGGATAGGTACGTGTGATTATTTTATGCGAGGAACGCAAATGTTGTCACTGTTTGAAGAAATACTTAGGAATACGAATCAGAATCAGACGCGTTCAAATAGAGTCACGTAGATAAATAGTTTGTAGACAAGACATTAAACTGTCTTTAAAGTGACATCCTCGTCGTTAGGTGTCGGCGAAGTGCGTAGATATAAAAATCTTTCTCATACGCCTCTTCAGTAGTCCCTACGCTACCGCCATTTACAAGGCCTCAACCCGCTCTTTCCTCATTTCACCATAAAACTGCCAATAGATTAGCAAAGAGAGAAAAAAGTGAGAAGGGAGAAAAGAGTGAAATGAAATCAAAAGAAGAAGAAGAAGAAGAAGAAGAACGGCGAAAAGAAAATAATGAGGACTTTGTAAAACGATCTGGAAAAGAAAAATAAGAATAATTAGAGGAGGGGAGGAAAAAGAGAAAAATAATGAAAATAAGAAAAGAAAAGGAAGAAGAAAAAAAGCAGAAAAAAAAAGAAGAAGAAAAATAAAAAGAAGAACGGCGAAAAGAAAAATAATGAGAAAGAGGTAAAACGATCGAGAGAAAAAAGAAAAGAAAAATAAGAAGAAATAGAGAAAGAGAGGAAAAGGAGAAAAAAAAGATAAGAAAAATAATAAAAGAAAGAAGAAGAAGAAGAAGAAGAAGAAGAAGAACGGTGAAAAGAAAAATAATGAGAACGAGGTAAAACGATCGAGAGAAAAAAAAGAAAAGAAAAATAAGAATAAATAGAGGAAGAGAGGAAAAGGAGAAAAAAGAAGATAAGAAAATAATAAAAGAAAGAAGAAGAAGAAGAAGAAGAAGAAGAAGAAGAAGAACGGTGAAAAGAAAAATAATGAGAAAGAGGTAAAACGATCGAGAGAAAAAAGAAAAGAAAAATAAGAAGAAATAGAGGAAGAGAGGAAAAGGAGAAAAAAGAAGGTAAGAAAAATAATAAAAGAAAGAAGAAGAAGAAGAAGAAGAAGAAGAAGAAGAAGAACGGTGAAAAGAAAAATAATGAGAACGAGGTAAAACGATCGAGAGAAATAAGAAAAGAAAAATAAGAATAAATAGAGGAAGAGAGGAAAAGGAGAAAAAAGAAGATAAGAAAATAATAAAAGAAAGAAGAAGAAGAAGAAGAAGAAGAAGAACGGTGAAAAGAAAAATAATGAGAAAGAGGTAAAACGATCGATAGAAAAAAGAAAAGAAAAATAAGAAGAAATAGAGGAAGAGAGGAAAAGGAGAAAAAAGAAGGTAAGAAAAATAATAAAAGAAAGAAGAAGAAGAAGAAGAAGAAGAAGAACGGTGAAAAGAAAATAATGAGAACGAGGTAAAACGATCGAGAGAAATAAGAAAAAAAAAAATAAGAATAAATAGAGGAAGAGAGGAAAAGGAGAAAAAAGAAGATAAGAAAATAATAAAAGAAAGAAGAAGAAGAAGAAGAAGAAGAAGAAGAACGGTGAAAAGAAAAATAATGAGAACGAGGTAAAACGATCGAGAGAAATAAGAAAAGAAAAATAAGAATAAATAGAGGAAGAGAGGAAAAGGAGAAAAAAGAAGATAAGAAAATAATAAAAGAAAGAAGAAGAAGAAGAAGAAGAAGAAGAAGAAGAAGAAGAACGGTGAAAAGAAAAATAATGAGAAAGAGGTAAAACGATCGAGAGAAAAAGAAAAGAAAATAAGAAGAAATAGAGGAAGAGAGGAAAAGGAGAAAAAGAAGGTAAGAAAAATAATAAAAAAAGAAGAAGAAGAAGAAGAAGAAGAAGAAGAAGAAGAAGAACGGTGAAAAGAAAAATAATGAGAACGAGGTAAAACGATCGAGAGAAATAAGAAAAGAAAAATAAGAATAAATAGAGGAAGAGGGGGAAAAGGAGAAAAAAGGAGATAAAAGAAGAAAGGGAGAAAAATAAGAAGAAAAGAAAAAGAAGAAAAAAAAAGGGGTCAGAAGAAGATAGGAAGAAAATAATACGAAGAAACAAGTTGAGGAAAAGAAAGAAGAAAAAAACAAAAAGAAGAAAACGAAAAACAGTGACGAAAAAGAATATAAGAAAAAAAGAAAAATAAGAAACGAAAAAAAGAAAAGAGTCATAATAAAAAAAGAAGGAAGATATAATAAGAAATAAGAAGAAAAACAACCAGAAAAGATGAAGAAAGAAAATGTTTTTCTTTCATCTTACGTGTTTATAATAATATAAATGAAGGATGCTTGAGGCTGTCACAGACAAAAATGGCGGAACAGATGCCTCTAAATCCATACAATTCGATTGGACTAAAACAGTTATTCTCTTTCCCATTAGTTTTGTTGTTTTTTAGTGTTACTTAGTAAAAAGATAAACATCGGTTTTATGACCACTTGTTTATTCATTTAAACTTCGTTTGACGCTTTTAAATTTCTTTTATTTTCAGGGACGGTATTTTTGTTTTTTTTCTTTTCAGTTTTACATTGTCTCAGAGATTTTCTTGTAGCTGCCATCATATTCCATTTTTTTTTTTTTTTTTTTGCGTATTTGTTCATGGGTGTGTGTGCATTTGTGTTTGAGTGTGTGCATTCGTGCGTACCTGTTTGCATGTGCATGCATGTGTGTGCTTGCGCGCGTGTATATGCGTGTGTCGCTCGTTTCAGATCCCTTCCAACATTCATTTTTGTTCATCATTAAATGCTCGGAAACAAACAAAAATATAATTTAAAAAATCTATATCACGACCACGATTCCTGTAACATCTTAGATTCGTAGGGACATTATATCTATGACAGCCACAGCAACGGGGGTATTTCCTGGACAAGACAACATGATGCAGTCCAAACCACTCCAATCTGATTTCTTTCTTGTAGACTGGTTGCCAATCAAGGTTGTGGGGTCCAAACTCTCTTGCTATTTACCTATAACTTGTGGGAAGAGAGATGGATTCATACCTTTCCCAAGGGTACTAGCACGTAATTGAATATAAGAAACTCGACAGGAATTCGAACTCAGCTCTCCGAGCAGCTATGCATTACGCCGGTGTCCTCCTGTAAGAAGTAAAAATACGGTAAAAGCAAAAGATTTCGAATATTTCCTTAAAATTCAAGAATGACAATGAGATTCTGAAAAAGAAATAAACGCCATTACAGTGGGGTTTTTTTTTAATCCGGAGTGCACGCTGACACAAGACGAGCGGAAAACAATTTTAAGGGCCTTACGAAAAGAGAATGACAAAAATACATCTTGGCGTAGGGTGTGTCTAATGCAGGGATCACAAAATCTTGAGACGATCGCCCCCTTCATGAAATCCTTGAGGCCTAATCGACACCCAGGCATGTAAAAGTAAATAAAAAAAAAGAAGAATTAAGTAGATGTGCAGTTTCCATATTCACTAGTCAAAGAAACTGTAGGCAAAAACCAGCTTTCCATATACATCAGTACGGGAAACGGCATACCAAAACACCGCCTTCCATATATATCAATAAATGGAACTGCATACCATACCCCGCTTTCCATATACATCAGTAAGGGATAGTGCATGCCAAACCTCGCTTTCCATATACATAAGTAAGGGAAACTGCATATCTGTTATACCAGAACATTACCTATTCTATTGTAATAGACTCTCCCACACATAATAACTAGTAGTAGTAGTAGTAGCGGTCGCCAGTTGAGCTCAGTGGTGTTGAGTGAGTCAGTCGATGTCGGACATTGAAATATCAACGACCACAACTAGATTGCTGCGTCATTAATTATTATTGCAAGTTCCTAACGTTTTGTACATCGGACCCTTTTAGGACCGACTTAGCGAAATACAAGCCTCCACTGTGAAAACTACTCTACAACAATATCAAACCTCGCTTTCCATATACATCAGTAAGTGATACTACATACCAAAGCCCGCTTTCCATATACATCACTAATGGAAAGTTCATACCAAACCTCGTCCTCCATATACATCAGTAAGTAAACATCATACCAAGCCACGATGTCCTTATACATCAGTAAGGGAAACAGCATACCAAAACACCGCCTTCCATATATATCAATAAATGGAACTGCCTACCAAACCCCGCTTTCCATATACAGCAGTAAAGCGAACTACATACCAAAATCTGCTTTCCATATACATCAGTAAGGGAAACTACATATCAAACCCCGCTCTACACATAGATCAGTAAGGGAAACTGCGTACCAAACCTCGCTTTCCATATATATCAGTAAGGGAAACTTCCTACCAAAACCTTCTTTTCATATATACCAATAAATGGAAATGTATAACAAACCCCGCTTTCCATATACATCAGTAAGAGAAACAGCATACCAAACCTCACTTTCCATATACATCAGTAAGTGATACTGCATACCAAAGCCCGCTTTCCATATACATCAGTAAGGGAAACTGCATATAAAACCCCGCTTTCCATATATATCAGTAAAGGAAACAGCATACCAAACACCGCTTTCCATATATATTAATAAAGGGGACTGCATACCAAACCCCGCTTTCCTTATACATCAGTAAGGGAAACTGCATATAAAACCCCGCTTTCCATATACATCAGTATGGGAAAATGCATACCAAACCCTACTTTCCATATCTATTAGTAAATGGTACTGCATAAAAACCCCGCTTTGCATATACATCAGTAAGGTTAACTGCATACTATACCCCGTTTCCATATGCATCAGTAAGGGAAACTGCATACCAAACCTCGCTCTCAATATACATAATTAAAGGAAAATGCATACTGAAGACCTTTTTCCATATACCTCAGTAACGGAAAGTGAATACCGAACCTCGCTTTCCATATACATCAGTAAGTGATACTGCATACCAAAGCCCGCTTTCCATATACATCAGTAAGGGAAACAGCATACCAAACCACGCTTTCAATACATATCAATAAATTGAACTGCAAACCAAACCACGCTTTCCATATATATCAGTATGTGAAACTGCATACCAAACCCCACTTTTCATATATATTAGTAATAGAAAACTGCAAACCAAACCACGCTTTCCATATATATCAGTATGTGAAACTGCATACCAAACCCCCTTTTTCATATATATCAGTAATGGAAAACTGCATACCAAACCACGCTCTCCATATACTTCAGTAAGGGAAAGTTCATACCAAACCACGCTTTCCTTATACATCTGTGAGGGAAACTGCATATGAAACCCCGCTTTCCATATACATCAGGAAGGGAAACTGCATACCAAAGCCCGCTTTCCATATACATCTGTAAGGGAAACTGCATACCAAACCCCGCTTTCTATATACATCAGTAAGTGATACTGCATACCACAGCCCGCTTTCCATATACATCAGTAAGGGAAACTGCATAGCAAGCCCTGCGAAAATATTGTTCTGTATCTCCTCCCCCTGTGAATATCTCTTATGAATTATAGGAAAACAAAAAGGAAATACTGTTTACTGTCATTGCGGAAATCATGAGAAATATTGAATATAATGTTGGAATTCAATATAAAAATTTTCAAACTTATCAAAATAATTGGAAATCCAGCATGATAAATGAATATTTTGCATGAAATATTGGATTAAGCAATAAAAACGGGAGGAGAATCTATTTGCTGCCATTTGGCGCCTAATTTTAAATACAGTAAAAAATGAATTAACATAACTTTTTATTGAATTGCTTGAAATCATTAATCGGGAGGATGTGTTTGGTGAGCATTGTTAGACATTTTCATGACGGTCGTCTTCGAGTATAGAATCCAGAGGTTGGCAGTGAATATTTCGGAGACAGTAGGAAAGCGTAGTGCAGGTTCGCAGTGGATATCGCAGCAAAGTAGCAGAGCGTAGTTCTTCCGTCTATCATGTTCGCCGGACGAGTTGCCTCTGGTGGGAAAACAAAGATGGCCGCCTTTATACACGACGGATACAGTGTTGTGCGGCTTTTGATTGGTCAACCTTCTATTGGTCGGCTATAAAAGGGAATTAAGTCATTTTGACTCGCTCACTAGTTACATACATATATACACAAGAAACCGTAACAAGCATCAGAATAGGCATTGATATTTGGTTGGAGATTGGTGAGGTTTAGTTGTAAGTCACCACGTTCTTCCAGGTGAAGTCAGTTTCTCTGCTTTGTTTTAAGTGCATTTGCATAGCTAAAACCAGCTTTGACCATGTATAAACTTGAGAATGCAGATAAAAATGACTCAACCCCTGCACTAAACTTGGGCTATTTAGATTACTCCAACAGATGCTGAGGCTTTTACTACAGAACAATGATTTAGCTTCGAGATCTACACATATCAACAAGTTCATCTTCTAAGTAAGATTCAATGTCTGCATTTTCCAAACCAAACAGTGTAACAATCCAGTCAGGTACATACATTTTCTCCAGGTTCTCGAAACACTTTAAAGCAAGGGTCGGCAAACTACGGTCCACGGGACAGATCCGGCCCGCGAAGGCATTTTGACCGGTCCGCGAGCCTGATTACCAATGACTCTATTTTTAACATCAGAGACGGCCTTCAAATGAAATTTGTTATATGTCATTTTCCATAGAATGTCTACACATCTCAGTGCACTAAAAATATTAGACAATCTGCCAGTTATCTTTCTTGAGACTTATTTTACCAAGTTGCGTTGCCTACGTTTAATGTCAAATAATGGATACATATTTTTTATGACCCTTGGCTACATTAAAAGATAACAGAAACGAAAGGAACGATAAAGTGAAAGAGGCCAGGGAGGGACTGACACGCGAGGTAGCAGAAATCTAAAGACAGTTAAACATACGCGCATTATACATACATGCCTCATGAATGTGTGGATGATACCGCATGTGTATGTACGTAAGTGTATATGTTTGCAACTATTTGTACTCGTATGTATGGGTATATGTACTTCGTTTTTGTTTGATGTGTGTGTGTGTGTGTGTGTGTGTGTGTGTGTGTGTGTGTGTGTGTGTGTGTGTGTGTGTGTGTGGTTCGTTTTGTGGAACAATTTTCAATAACAGTTTCAAACCTACACGTCATAATTTCATCCATTTCACTTCGGTTGATTTTTTTCACTTTGAAGTATTTTGACGTTCCTTGAGGAAAAGTAAATTTTGTTAGGTGTTTTTTAATTTTAGATTTTCTTTTGTTTTTCTGATTTCTCAATCTTTATTTTCATTATGGTTTTAAATATTTAGGTTGACAGATGGTCTGCATATGTAATTTTCTTTAATTTTTCATTAATGGTCTTCGTCCGGCCCGCGACCCGTCATTATAACACGATCCGGCCCGTGGGGTCGAATGAGTTGCCGACCCCTGTTTTAAAGTCTTCCTTTGATTTTTCAAAGTTCGTCATGTATATCTCTAAATCACAATCTAAAATGTTTTCATCTTCTTCCAACTGCCGGATGTTTGAAAAATATTTAAAATTTCAACGTCCCAACGAAGATTGAAATAGCCCTATTTTGACTTGGAAAACCTATTAGGATTGTTTCGGCTTGAATAATTTTAACATTTTTACCTTGCAGGCGTTTCTGTACTTCATTAAATTTTGAATATAGGTCTTCAAAATAGAAAAGATGGTTCATAAACATTTTCAACTCGTCACATAGTGATAGGTCCACATCCGTAAGAAACTTCACATTTGAGTAATACAAGTCAATAAGTCTTTGTAAGCTATCACATCTTGGGAACCACCTTACATCAGTGGACAAAAATAATAGGTTCAAAGTTTCATTATTTTTTCACATAACATTGCAGCCGCAAATTGAGAGGATAAGCTTTAATTTTATTGATTGACCTGATACATACTTTTAAAGCATCATGCAGTTCACCAAGATGGTATCTGTGTAAAACACAGTGAACAGTACGTAGTCTGATGATCTTTTCCTTATTTTCCATGATATTTTTGGTATGATTAAAAATTATAAGGAATAAAATAAGGAAAAGATCACCAGCCTACAACAATCAATCAAATACCTGCAAACTTTGCTTGGAGGAAAAAATAGCTATTGTTACCTTCCCAGACTAAATTACTAAATAAACGATCTGAGCTCATCTCAAAATGCAGACACGAAAACAAATTTTTACTACGTTATTTAAAAATCGAAACTGAAATGAATAAACAAAATAATATAAAAAAAAGTAAAATCAATTAACCCCAACAAATAATAAACAAATTAAAAAACCACTACCGTCAGAATAGACGCAATAGAATAAATAAAAAAAAAAACAAGTAAAAATAATCAACCCAAATAAATAAATAAAGTAAATAATAATAAACAAATTAAGAAACCAATCCCGCCAAAATAACCGTTAGAATAGACTAATAACCATTCCAAAAATTGGACGTCAAAATAGCTATAACTGCTATATAACGATAAAAAAAACAAAATATATTACTACGTTACTCAAAAATCGAAAACCAAATAGAGTAAATAAAAATATACAAAATAAAAAATAATTAAATAAATAAAAAAACAAATAAGAATCCAAATAAATAAATAAATGAACATATTAACACATCTCCCCCGCTGAAATAATAGTTAAAACTAATAACAATAAGCATGAATAAACAAATAAAAATAATCAATCAAAATAAATAAATAAATGAATGAATTAAAAAGTCCCCCCCGCCAAAATAACAGAATAGACGACGGCAAGTAATCTAAACATTAGACGAATAAATAGCTTTAATTATCTTCCCAGACAAAAATAAACTATTAAATAAGCGACCTGAGCATAGCACCCCAAATGTTTTTACTACGTTAATAAAACATCGAAAACCGAAAAGAATAAATAATACAAAATGTAAAAGAAGTAAAATAAATTAACCCAAATAATAAAAAAATAAAGAGGCTTCTCCCGCAAAAATAACTGCCAGAATAGATTACCCACAATTCACCACTGACCCATATATATAAATAGTCGAGGAAAAATCCAACAATCGCGTCCTGACGATTGCGTCTAGAATGAAAGAGCCCGTAGCCTCTGAGTGTTGGCTTCAATGTTCACTTTTATATTTATATTTACATACGCTCTATCTCTGATATTGAGCACTTTATCCCATAAATATAGCACACCTTAAAACACTATATTTCTTCATATATATATGTGTGTGTGTGTGTGTGTGTGTGTGTGTGTGTGTGTGTGTGTGTGTGTGTGTGTGTAATTTGTGTATTTAGACTGTGTGGCTATCCATTATCCGTAATTATTCATTATGCTTTTAAATTGTTAACCACTTAAAAAGGATAATGAAAAATTACGGTAACGGATACCAACGCATAGCTTTTATAAATACTAGCAGTAGAGCCCGACATTGCCCAGGGATGTAACAGTAAGAGATAGATCAAGTATCTACCATCATAAAGACTGAAAAATAAAATTGACAAAGATTATTGTTTAAGGTTGACGGACACGCATGTCTTAATTAGTTTTTTTTGTTTTTTTTTTACGAATTGGTCAAACTCAAACTCAAACAAAAACATTGTTTTCAATCGTTATGAGTCTATCGATTGAATAGAATTTTATTATAAACAATTGTCTTGTAAATGGAATTTTTAAAGCATTCTAAATGTAAAAATAAAGAAAAAAGTGTGCAAGACAATAAGAAACACTACCTGCCAAAAAAAAGTGAAGTTTTGTTGAAATCGGTTGAAAAATGTAGGAAATCCGATCCCATATATAAATGAACACACACAGACACAAACAACCTGGGTTTTATAATAAGTATCGATATGAGTTGTCCCCCTTTCATTCTGGCGACAGAATCGTGTTATATCGTTTTCAAATTGATTTGGTGCAAAAACAATTGCGTTTTTCCAATTTTGGGCGCTGTCAGAATCACTGCAAGGTAATTTTACTCAGTATTGTGAAGTTTTGTTGAAATCAGTTGAAAAATGTAGGAAATCCGATCCAATATATAAACGTACAGACACACACACACACACACACACACACAATCTGCGTTTTTATAATAAGTAAGATTAGTATCATTGAACAAGATATAGTTTTGTACTACTTGTACTCCTGAAGATGATCTAGGAAGAAGATCGAAACTACTTAGAAAATAAAAATTAAAGAAATTCAAAGTTATATCACATTTCTCTCATCCCTTAATATACGGAATTCCTGGTGTTCCCAGGTCCACCCTGACCCGGGGTGGTAACACCTGTTAGGCCTCAGCTATGGGCAAATAGTTAACCCCCAAACTGGGGTCAAAACACTATGAAAGTGTAATAATAGGTTTTAATACCAGAAATACTTTGTAAAAAAGTTATTACCAGCAATAAATTTTTGAAAAAAAAATTAGTACTAGCAATACATTAAAAAAAAAATACCACCTGTACATTTCGGAAAAAATATTACCAGAAATAGGTTTTTGAAGGAAAAAATATTAGTAGCCATACATTTTTGAAAAAAATATTACCAGCAATAAAAAAAAAAAAATGCCGACATTAACTAACCCATTGAGGTTGACATGCCGTAAAACAAACCAAACCAAACCAAACCTGAGATAATAATGATTTAAGGTAAAAGTCTTACTAATCAATATATAAACTGATCCCTCATTTTGTGGACACGGTAGTTTTTATGCATTTATATTCCATTGAATGTAAATAAATCTATTTAGGTGGGGATTAGAAAGATTTAGAGATAAAGGTCTTACTAATTAACCCATAGATGTGGTGAGAAGAAGTGGAATCATACCTTATCAGAATTTCATAAACAAATAAATTATAGGATGAATCGAAAGTGAGGGATCAATTCTATATTACAATAACTGATCTCTCATTTTATGCTCACGGCAGTTTCTATACATTTATATTCCATATAATGTAAATTAACCTATTTTTTGGCGGGATATATAATAATGGTTTAGGGATACAAGTCTTACTAATTAACCCATAGCTGGGGAGGAAAGAAGATTTAGATTGATACTTTTCCCAAAGGTATTTGCGCGTAAGCGACTATAATGAATCCAACGGGATTTGGAACTCGGCTCTTAACTGTTGCAAGCCATTATCAATTACACCAACCGCTTAAGAAAGGTGTGTATATAATGTGGGGGATCAATTCTATATTAAAATCAATATATGAACTAATCCCTCATTTTGTGACCAAAGTAGTTTCTATGTATTTATATTTCATAGAATGTAAATAAATCTAAAAAATGCCCGTGTAGTTAATCAATATTTCATTGATTGTTTGATTCGTTTTCTACGACTTATCAACCATTTGTAGTTTATTTAAAGCCAGAAAATATTTTTAGAGTACACGATTTTCTTTTGGGGGGGGGTTACATAACAATATTTTAGTGATACAAATTTTATTAATTAACACATATCTGGGAGGGTAGAAGTGGTGTATTCATATCTTTCTCAAGGGTATTTGCATATAAGTGAATATAAAAAACCTGACCGGGATTGGAACTCGGCTCTGGGATTAACACTTCTGAGCCGTTATCCATTACACCATCCGCACATCCAAGCTAACATCACCTGGTATTCCCAAGTGGTCACACATCTAGGTATTAACCAGGCTTGACGTTATTTAACTTCGTTGATCGTACGGAATCTGATGTCTCAACGTGACATAAGCTAGTGCAATATCCAACGTCCATACTGACTGTAGAACAATGCAAAGCATCAGCAGTTATTATTAAGAAATCCATTGAAAACAAAATAGAACCAAGGGGATCACTCTGTTTAATAATGTTTACAACTTTCAATGGATTGTTTTTCTTTATTGTCTTGATAAAAAAAAATATAATGCTAATGGTGATATAAGCCGTTTCCTTATAAGGAAATATTTGACATTCATCGACCGAGTAACCAGTGCTTATTCGTATTACTCTTTTCTTAACTCCCTGGCCGTCGGGCTTAGATCAAAGTGTAGTATCTGTTTTCCTAATCTCTAATGGTAATGATAATATTAGCAGTTTACTTAGGAAATATTTGACATTCATCGACCGAGTAACCAATGCTTATTCGTAATACGCTTTTCTTAACTCCCTGGCCGTCGGGCTTAGATCAAGGTGTAGTATCTGTTTTCCTAATCTCTAATGGTAATGATAATATTAGCCGTTTCCTTATAAGGAAATATTTGACATTCAACGACCGAGTAACCAGTGCATATTCGTATTACGCTTTTCTTAACTCCCTGGCAGTCGGGCTTAGATCAAAGTGTAGTATATGTTCTGGTAAAAATTCCCCCTCGGAGGAGGAGTTTCTAACGCAGGCTTATCATCTCTCAGTTGCGTCTCTGTCTTCGGGCAGAGTGCGTTCAGGGGCTTCTCTGTCAAAGGAAAGGGGCAACTGGAAAATAAGATGTGCCCAGCCTTAGGGAACAGCTGCCCGAAGCCGCGTCCTCCCATTGCACCAGAGGGAGGGATCGGCGCTCGCACCGAGGCCAGCGCAACCGACAGTTGCTTTGTCCTTGTCCCGGGCATACGCGCTGGGGTCCCCACTTAAAAAAAGACCTTGTGTTACATCTCATCGAAGTGGGGGGAAGGAGTTAATACCGTGTAGTAGTATCTGTTCTCCTAATCTGTAATGGTTATGATAATATTAGCTGGTTCCTTATAAGGAAACATCCGGCATTCATTGACTGAGTAGCCAGTGCTTATTCGTGTTACGCTTTCTAACTCTCTGGCCATCAGGCTTTTTGCGCGATTGTGTCGAGTGAAAGGGGCTGACCTAAAGTTACACTTTGATGCCGGTTAGGCATCAGAACATTGTTTTTCCTGGGTTGAACATAGGCTACCCATCCCGAAATTAGGCTATGTTGTTTTTAAATCTTTAGTTTCTTTTTTCAGTTAACTTAGCTAGGGTATGTATACACATCGGCCCCTTTTATTACTGTCTCTATTTTCTTTAGTTTAATTCACAACCCCCTCCCTCGTTAGGTGGTCAGTGATGTCAGTTCTCTGGTAGATGCGGGGCGCCTTTCGTTTCGTCTGTGTGTTTTCGTATTTGTTGTTGTGTCTGAATGAGTGCGTGTCTGTGTGAGTGCTTGGGATGAACAAATGTTTTATACTTATTATCACCCCGCATTGATTTCGTCCAGTTAACTGATGTTTCTGCCACATTTAAGGATTGGGGGGGGTATTGCTAACATTATTTTGTTTAGTTTCGTGTAAATAATTTTGTTACATATTGTATATACTCATTGGAGATTTTTTTTAAATTGTTGTTTTATTCCCCTCCCCCCACAGACAATGAATTGTACATATGGGGACTATTTAGGATTTTCATAGAGACAATGAGGTATTATGGTGAATGTAGTAAGAAAGGTAGGTAAGAATGTGATGTTTTGGTATTAGGACTATTGTTTGTATGTTTGTGTCAGTGACTATGGTTAGCTAAATTTCAAGTTAAGACAGATGAAGACCGTCCTTTTCCCCAATCCCCATTTTGGCCTTGTGCCACATTTTGTACCATTGTACAAATAAATATCGCCATCGGGCTTAGATCAAAGTGTAATATCTGTTCTCCTAATCACTAATGGTAATGATAATATTAGCCGGTTCCTTATAAGGAAACATCCGACATTCATTGACATAGCAGGTGATGTTGCTGTCGGTTGTAATTTATAAAATCTTTCTTTTAAAACATTTCTTCAGGAAATTCTTTTTTTCTCAAGTCCAGTAGCTGTTATAAATCTTCCTAGTATTGGTAAGCGTTTCCTTCCTAATATTTTATTTGAAGGAGTGTGAAGTTGCACTTCCTTGCTATCGGTTTGGGAAGAAAAAAAACTGTTCTGTTCATCTCTAATGGCAATGGTAATATCAGCCGTTTCCTGATAAGGAAACATCCGTTATTCATTGACCGAGCAGGTGGTGTTGTCAGTTGAAATTTATAAAATCTTTCTTTTAAAACAATTCTTCAGGAAAATAGTTTGTTCAAGTCCAGTAGCTGTTATCTCCCTTTCCTGTATTTATGGCGGTTTCCTTCCCAACCTTTTGTTTGAAGTCGTGTGAAACGTCAACATCTTGATTATGTCTTTTTTTCTTTTCGATTGTGAAGGTGCTATTCCTTTTAATATTTCAATGAATTAATAAAATATGAATAAATTTCCTACACATACATAAATACATACATACATTAGCCTAACCCTACACACATGACCATTTTCACATTACTCACACTTTCGATGTTGGAATTATTGTCCTATGAGACATAAAGATAACAGACACCATTTTACTTTTATAGATTACTGAAAAGTGTAACGGTAATGTTAGCTGTTTCCCTACAAGGAAGCATTTGGCATTGATTGACCGAGCAGCCAGTAATATTTTCGGTTGAAATTTATAAAATTCTTCTCTTAAAAACATTTTTTTTTTTTTAGAAAACAAGTTTCCAGTAGCTGTTATAGCTCTTTTAGTATTGATAGCGGTTCCCTTCCTAACCTTTTGTTTGAAGTAGTGTGGAATAAGTATTTGTACTCAAAGTTGAATGGACGTCGATGTCCAAATATGGTATTCCAGGATTCCGGCGGGAAACACAATTTTCGGGTTATTACCCAATATTTTTTGTTCCGTTTCGAAAAGTTTCTTCATAAAGAGCATAAATATTATAAATTAACTGATTTAAAAATATGGTTTCTTCGCTACACAGTAATAACCATGTTTCAAAAACCGAAGCTAAAAATTTCAATTTTAATTATATAATTAAATTAAAAGTATTAGTTCTGTTTCATCTTCAACCGAATTTTGGAATATATATATATATATATATATATATATATATATATATATATATATATATATATATATATATATGCAAGCAAATATATGGATATAGATCAGACAGTATTAATTCATGTTGAATTGATAATGTTAATTATATTTTATGAATATGTCCTGAAGATGGTTTATTAGACCGAAACGCCCGACGTTGACATATTAACATTAAAACAGCATAATTGCATATAAGGATTTTTGTTTGTTTTTTCCGTATATTTTTTCATATATATATATATATATATATATATATATATATATATATATATATATATATATATATATATAGTTGTCTTTCATGTTTTACAAGGATTAAGGGATATAATTTTGTCAAAAAATATTGTCAAAAATCGCTTTCTGTCCTGATATATGATTTGAAACTGCAATATTTTATCAACTGTACTTCCCTTTTAAAATAATTCTTTATTTCGACCGCTATCTTTCTTAGCAAACGTTTTCGAACTCCAGGGAATAACAGACATCTTTCTAAAATATTTTTTTTTAAAGGCGTCACTTTAAAAGATAAAAATAAATATCGTATATGATTAATAAACCTTTTTCAACGAACAGGCATTTTTCATATATATTCATCTGTCTTTCACTGAGAAATTTTCGACATATTTCTTTGCTCTAAACTTAGTATTACAATGAAACAAACTCAATTTTCAATTTGCCAGCTAATCCGTAAATTGATGAGATATTCTTGAAAATATCCCCTGAGGTTTTATTGGCTCTGTACAATTTTGTATAACTCTAAACTGTTCCAATGAAGTGTGCCCATAGGAGCCTGTCAGTAAATTGAAAGGAACTCATCCATTGGCACTGCGCTTTTTAAAACTCAAATTTAATGGAACTTTCTTCTTGGTAATTATATTCAGATGCACGAAGCTACTGGAAAGATGACATTTACTTAAAAATAAAAACCCGTGCGTAGGGCCAACGCCATCGAGAAGAAGCTTTCAATCATCAAAATCGTTTTGACTTTTTCTCACTTCGATTAACGCCATTTCATTTCTACAAGTTTCTTCCAACGTGTTTTATCATTCTAAGATTTTCACTATTCACTCAGTATTATTTCAGATTGCCAAAGGTTGGAAACCAAAATGAAAATAAGCATTTTTTTTTTTTCATTTTTCTTTTTCTTTCTTTCTATTATAACAATTGACTATAGCAGGATTTTCGAAAAAAAATTGCTGTGGTGGTAATTTTTGTGATGTTTCTTGTCCATACTTTTGGATGGAGATATTCACTCTGAATAATTCACATTATTAACCGCTGTAATGTTTTAGTAGTAGTAGTAGTAATAGTAGTATTAGTAGTAGTAGCCGTAATAGTAGTAGTAATAGTAGTAGTAGCAATAGTAGTAGTAATAGTAGTAGTAGTAATAGTAATAGTAATAGTAGTACTAGTTGTAGTAGTGAGAGTATTATTCATTTTTTTCTTTTTATTTTCTTCTTATTTTCTTTAGTATTTACAGCATTTGTACACGTGACAAAATCATGTGGGAACCCCTTTGGAATTTTAAATGTATTGCTCATGAATTTTGGTGACTCTCTCTTTCTCTCTCTCCCTCTCTTTCCCTCTCTCTCTCATCTCTCGGTCTCTCTAACTCTCTCTCAATATATATATATATATATATATATATATATATATATTGTATATTTAGGCAGCAATTTTTCATTAATGCATGTTTCATTAAATAATATAGACAAGTTTTTGTAAGTAAGTTCCTTTCATATTGTCTGATAAGCTAAATAACATTATCATTGAAAGACGAAAGGAAATCACCATATTGATACATGTTTAAATCTAATCTAAGCTTTCGGCTTACACAAAACTTGTCTATATAATTTAATGAAACATGCATTAATATATATATATATATATATATATATATATATATATAGTGTATTGGGGCAGCAGATCATTATTTAAACATATATTATTAAATATAACAGGCAATTATTATGTCTGATCATGAGCCGTTCTAATGTTCGCTTTAATTTCTGGTGAAAAACAGCCATGTAGATAATACTAGACAGATATTAGTTGATACCACAATAATACTCACACATACACACAGTAAAAAAAACACTTCAGATATTGGAGGCCATCTACATTAAAACAAAGTAACCGACACTCAACAAAATTACATTTCAAACTAGTCACAACACATTAAATTGCATCTAGACATTGGTTCAGTTGTAATACATCGGCCTATCGCGTTGTATGACGTCATAGAACTGCATCTTGAGTTTACGATCAGCGTCTTCTATTCCAGGATCGTTATCGTCGCATAGCAATATTCTATGTCAAAATAACAAAATATCAGCTTTGACGGGGGATATCTTTGTTTCATATCTGAGGATGGCTCATGTGAGCCGAAAGCTTTGGACGACTTAATGAAAAAAAAACATCCAAATGTTGGACAATTTTTGTCTTTATTTTCACCAGAAATTAAAGCAAATATTCGAATGGTTCATGATCAGACATAATAGACATTCATTATCTGTTATATTTAATATATATATATATATAGATTATTATTATTATTAGTGGTCAATATATATATATATATATATATATATATATATATATATATATATATAATATTAGTGGTATATATATATATATATATATATATATATATATAAATTCCCAAGAGGATAGAATCTAGGTAGAACTCAATGTCCAGAAGAGAGTAAGAATATAATATAAAAGGCTCAAACACTAATATTCCATGGTTATAATTTATCTCATTGGAATCGTAATCACAATACAATTCATCAGACCTAGAAATTCAAAAAGAAATCGGGAAATATAACTCCGGGTATAAAAAAACAAAATATTAGTGAGAGTGTATTTGTTGAAAACAAGTGTGAGAGGGAAATGTATGAAAGCTCTAGAGCAAGGGTCGGCAACCTACGGCCCGCGGGCCGGATCCGGCCCGCGAAGGCATTTTGACCGACCCGCGAAGGCATTTTGACCGGCCCGCGAGCCTGATTACCAATGACTCTTTTTTTAACATGAGAGACGAGGCTTTCGAATTCAACAAAAGGCCTGCTGTTATCTTCCTCTGATCCATCCAACCGAATTTGAATACTATGACCGCAAAAACACGATCAAAACCCAATCACCTCCATTTCAGCGTAAAAAATTAAAAAAAATAAACCTAAAACAAAAACTGAGAGTCGATTTGACCGACCGACCGACCGACGACAGCTTCAAAGGGAAAATGTTGTCTCAGTCGGCTTTCTATTTCATTCCTCCAACAGCAACCCCCGCCATCGCAGCGAGGTAGCAGAAATCTAAAGACAGTTAAACATACGCGCATTATACATACATGCCTCATGAATGTGTGGATGATACCGCATGTGTACGTACGTAAGTGTATATGTTTGCAACTATTTGTAATCGTATGTATGGGTGGGTATATGTGCTTCGTTTTTGTTTGATGTGTGTGTGTGTGTGTGTGGTTCGTTTGTGGAACAATTTTCAATAACAGTTTCAAACCTACACGTCATAATTTCATCCATTTCACTTTGGTTGATTTTTTTTCACTTTGAAGTATTTGGTCGTTCCTTGAGAAAAATTAATTTTTGTTAGGTGTTTTTTTTAATTTTAGATTTTCTTTTGTTTTTCTGATTTCTCAATGTTTATTTTCATTATGGTTTTAAATATTTAGGTTGACAGGGGTCTGCATATGTAATTTTCCTTAATTTTTCATTAATGGCCACGATCCGGCCCGCGGGGTCGAACGAGTTGCCGACCCCTGCTCTAGAGAGAGGTGTAAGAGAAGAAAGAAGAACAGGAATATATATATATATATATATATATATATATATATATATATATATATATATATATATATATATAGAGAGAGAGAGAGAGAGAGAGAGAGAGATTAATTCATTTGGTCTAAAAGAATACTCAGCAGAATGCACTGTACGGCCGTTTTCGTCCTATTTTGGGATTCATCAGTAGTGCGCATCCACTACTGAGATTCGAACCCGTACCGTTTCGATAAATCGCAAGCGTCATACCATCTATATTCTCGGTAGTGAATCCTCAAATATACTCAAGTAGACCGTATCGCCATGAGATCTCCTTTAGGTCCCACTTTTTTTTTTAATTATTATATGATAATAAAACCCTTAATGCCACTAATAAAACCCCTATATATGTTAGATACATAGATGACATTTTCATTTTAGCTCAAAATATTGATCAAATTACACAACTTTAAAACAAATTTACATTTTCTATACCCTCGAATTTACACTAGAACTGAATATTAATAATAAAATCCCATTCCTTGATGTACTTATTGATTCCAGCACACATAAATTTACTACTTCTCAATACAGAAACCCTACAAGTATTAACTCGTGTATTCTTAATTACAATAGTGAATGCCCCCAATGATATAAGTTAGCTGTTGTAAAAAAAACTTAATCCAACGCACACAAATGATATCTTTTTCCAAAACCATATTCTATAAAGAATTACATAACATTAAACAAACACTCATTAATAATGGATTCCCTAATTCTGTTATTGTTCAAAAATTTAAAATGTATCTCAATAAACTTAATAATACCTCTAATCAAATAGATAATATTAATAATAATTGTAACCATAATAGTGAACGTCAAATATAATACTAATAACTTATATTATTTTAACCAAATGCATAATAATTACAAACATGATGAAACAACACTCAAATACATAATAAGTAGAAATGTTAAACTCATTATTAATAATAAACATGTTAAACTCATCACATATTATAAAAAATTTAAAACATTTGACCTCATAGTCTCCAATAACCTTACACAACTAAATCCTCTACAAAAATAAAACAATGTAATGTATCAATTTATATACCCGCTTAGAGATTGCATCACGGATACTAATAATAAACCCACTACATACATTGGTTTTACTACAACCACTCTCACCCGTAGACTAACCTGTCACATTTCTGATCTTAGTTCCATTAAACAACATTTCTTAGAAAAACATAGCCATGTATATAATACTAGATAAATATTAGTTGATAACGCAGTAATACACACACACAGAAACAGTAAAAAGAACCTTCAGATATTGGAGGCCATCTATATTAAAGTAAAACAACCTACACACAACAAAATTACATTTCAAACCAGTCACAACATATTACAATGCATTTAAATTATCAACGATGATTTTAATTTTGCTTTTCACTGAATGTATAGCTTGTTTTAGTATGTACCCCGAGTTATAGGACTCTTTTATTTCCCAAACACAGTCAGCACGTTGTTGCCGTGTTCATAGCTGATATTACTGAGTGTTGGCTTTTTCTTTTTTATGAATGTTTGTTCGATTATTTTTAGATTTTTTTTACATGTGGATGAGGCTATTATATTTGGGCTAGCCGAAAACACTCGGATATACAAAACATTTGGATAATTTCTACATAATTTACACCCAGAAAAGAATAAAATGATAAGAACACAAAAAAGAAACTTAATCACTGTACGTTGTCAGTCGTTTTTAATAAGACTTATCTAAAAGAGGGATGGTTGCAGAAATACACACACAGCCCTTGGTATTTTCAAACAGTCACCCATCTAGTTGCTGTTCTGACTCGACATTGCTTAACTTCGATGATTGTACGGGAGCCGGTGTTTCAACGTTATGTGGCAGTAAGTCAGTTGCAGCTAAATAAATATGTATTAAAAGTATTTTCATCATTATGGTTTTTGGGAACCTCTTAAGAGTTTTTATATTGAGTAATTGATTTGTTTTTTTACGGCTTATCAACCTTTTGCGAGTTATTTAAAGCCAGAAAATATATTTAACTAGTAACAATTCTTTCGCGATAATAATGCCATACTGGTACAAGTTCTTACATATAAACTTAAAGAACAATATTGAATTTCTATTGTATTTATTATATTTTGTTGTATTGTATTTGTTATTTTAATCATTAAATTGTTTTTGAAATAGTGGGAGTATTTTGATGTTAAATAATAAAACTTAACTTTTCCAAAAAAATAATGAAAATGTATTGTACAAAGCTACGCGTCCTAGTAAAATCAACTGTATTTTGTAGCCACTGACCTGTTTGCACTTCTCCCCAAAATTTGGCTTCGATCGGTCAATGCATGGCTATTTTAGAGTGTCTGACGGACAGATAGGGGGGTGGACTAACGGAAGATACAGAATTTTATAGATAGTTTTTAGAATTTTTAGTTTCTTATTTCCTTTTCAGTTTACTCGTTTACTTTTAATTTGAACTTGTGGATTTTTTTTTATTTAATTCGTTTAGTTTTTGCGAGTTTTTTCCTTAGAAAAGAATACCGGGTTTATTTCTTTGCAATTTCATTCTTTTTTCTATTATTATTATTATTATTATTATTATTATTATTATTCCTCTATTCATTTTTTACAATATATCAGATAGATAGATAGATAGGAACAGACTGAGATAGATAGATAGATAGATAGATACGAACAGACTGAGATTGATAGATACGAACAGACTGAGATAGATAGATAGATAGATAGATAGATAGATAGGAACAGACTGAGATAGATAGATAGATAGATAGATAGATACGAACAGACTGAGATTGATAGATACGAACAGACTGAGATAGATAGATAGATAGATAGATAGATAGATAGATAGATAGATAGATAGATAGATAGATAGGAACACACTGAGATAGATAGATAGATAGATAGATAGATAGGAACAGACTGAGATAGATAGATAGATAGATAGATAGATAGATAGATAGATAGATAGATAGGAACACACTGAGATAGATAGATAGATAGATAGATAGATAGATAGATAGATAGATAGATACGAACAGACTGAGATAGATATATACGAACAGACTGAGATAGATAGTGTTATACTGGAACACGCCTATTCTATAGTTAATAGACTCCCCCACCTACAATAAGTAGTAGTAGTAGTAAAAGTCGCTCAGTGAGTTGCTGAGTTAGTCGCTGCCGGACGACCGTTAATCAGATATTAAAGTATCAGCCACCACAACCAGATTGCTGCGTCATTAACTATTATATCAAGTTCCTAACGTATTGTATGTGGAACCCATTTTAGGACCGACTTAGTGAAATACAAGCCTCCACTGTGAAACTACTCTACAACAACTTGGCGACGAGGGATTCGAACTCATACGGAGGAAGAAAAACTTTTCGTACTCTACAACAGATAGATAGATAGATGGATAGATACGAACAGACTGAGATAGATAGATTCTAAAAGCCCCATCCAACTGTTAAAACAGAATGTTCTTTTCCATGATTTATTAAAATAATACACAGAGTATGTTGTAAATAATATACAGAGGTGGGCAGAATATACTATTTTCAAATATTTTAAAATGTTCTTTCACCACCACCCGCATCGTGTTTGATATAATTAACGAATTTCAATAAGAAGGCATGCTGAAAAGTCCTCAGCCCACCCACTTTGAAAAGTTTGCCCAAATGACTGGATATCCTGACAATTCTTTCATATAAACAACAGTTTTTCATTCATTATAAAGCTTTTATTACTGTTAAATGTTTACTACGAAACTCATATATCTTTCATTCGTTATATAGTGTATGGTAGGAATACATCCCACGTCTACTTCCCAGAAATAACTCCCACATAATGGTAAGACATTAGCTACGGAGTGCGGCAGAAACACCTCCTAAATTTTAAACTGTTCCCTGTGTGGTGCTAGTGGCTAATGTCTTACCATTTATTGGGGTGGTATTTCTGCCGCAACCTGTACATACACATGTAAACATTGATTGATTCTTTACACTGTTTACATTGTCCGGACTGTTGTCCTCATCTTTATTGTCAATTTCACGACGTTTCGGTCGCTGTACAACCTGGCCTTCTTCAGCAACTGTCTATACTTCTGAGATGAGATATTGTAACTATTTGCACTATTTACATTGTTCGGACTTTTGTCGTCATCTTCATTGCCATATTCACGACTTTTCGACCATTGTACGCTCCGGCCTTCTTCGGGATCTGTCTATATTTCTTAGATGAGGTATCGTAACTATTTACTCTATTTACATTGCTCGGACTGTTATTCTCATCTTTATTGTCATATTCCGGACATTTCGGCCGTTGTACGCCTCGGCCTTCTTCAGGAACAGTCTATATCTCTGAGATGAGGTATTGTAACTACTTACACTATTTACAATGTTCGGACTGTTGTCCTCATCTTTATTGTCATATTCACGACATTTCGGCCCTTGTACGCTCTGGTCTTCTTCAGGTGACATACATTGGTATTTCGAACCGAACCTATTATTTAATCCAATGGGGTAGATTTTTTCTCGTTCCACGTTCCATGCCTTTTCTGGATATCTCAGTTTCAGTTAATTCCCAAGTATTTATAAGTCCCAAGTTTATAAGTCCCCAAAGATCATTCACTAATGTCCCCAAGGGCACAGCGGATAAAAGCGTTGGTTGAAGTCACGCGAAGAGTTGTGTGTTCAATACCTGGCCACAGCAGAGTTGAACAAAAAAAAAAAGACTTGGAAAGTTGAGTTACTAAAGTTACAACGGCCGGAACGTCTTGAATATGGCAATAAAGATGAGGACAACAGTCCGAACAATGTAAATAGTGTTAATAGTTACAATACCACATCTCAGAAATATAGACAGATCCTGAAGAAGGCCGGAGCGTAAAACGTATGCAACAAGACTTTTCGTTTTAAACCAGAGATCCTGTATTAAGGTTGCTCTCCATCAAGTCCCACGACTTCAAACTTTTTGGTGAATATTTGAACTGCTAAACAACGCGAACTTCTGAAGGTGTTATTTCGATTTCCGTAATGTAAAACTTTAAGTTCGGTGAAATAGATCCTAATACCACAATGATAACTCGAGGAATAGTGACCTAAACATTGCACATTCTAACAACTTCAATTCGAGGGTTGGTGTATTTTTAAAGTAAATAGTTAACACCCAAACTTGTGTAAAAATAATGCTATCAATTAAATGACAATTCTTCTATGCAGCCTAAGGACCACAGTTTGCACCCGGCCCTATAGGGTACAAAACAGGAAACATAACAGAATAATAATAATAATAATAATAATAATAATAAGAAGAAGAAGAAGAAGAAGAAGAAGAAGAAACAAAATGAATGACGTAACTCTTCCAATATTTTTCAACAGTTAAAAGAAGCGCGCGATTTTAGAAAAGAAAAATGATGATATTAAACAATATTTCAAGTCATATTTTTTTTTTTAATTTTCAACTATAAAAATATGTAAACCTTTCTACAAACATTGCTTGTCTACGATTTAATACTGACTGAATGCAGTAATTGTGGCAAGTGAAAACAGGGAAGATGGGTCAAACAACATTTCGACAGTATATCTGACTTCTTCAAGTCATTTTTTTAATTTCCAAATATAAAATTATAACAATCTACGAAAAATGATAGGCCTTGTATAAAAGTTGTTTTGATGAATTTTAGTTTGAGACAAACAACGTTTGTATAAAGACTTATAATATTTTAATAGATTTATATATTTATATACTTAAAAATATTTTAACTTGAAGAAGATAGACATTCTGTTGAAAATATTAACATTGCCAAACAGTTTTTCTTTTCTTAAATCGCACTCTTCTCTTAACTGTAATGATTATCATTATTATTAACATTATTATTATAATTGTGCTTGTTTCTCCCTTTCTTAGTTTGCACGACCGTTACGCCCTGCCAATACCTCATAAATAGGGAACCGTTCCGTTTTGATCGCATGGAAATTAGGGGAAAAGACACTACTTGGTTTCAGTGAGAAAATCAAAGAACGAAAGACGTGAAAATTTCATGGGTAGGGCAAGCTCTTTACTCTTGGTCAAGTGCTGGTATCTTGAACAAAATTACCCTTTGGATAACACACACAAAAAAAGAGAAAAAAATGAAGATGCTTAAAAACAAATACTAATACCGGATTGGCCGTTACCCGGGTCAACAAGAGCCGCGTCCGTCAGAAAGGAAGCAGTCAGGGACCAAAAAATCTGTCACTGGAACAAACTCAAAAATGAGACACCTGACCACCCAATCCGGATTATTCTCAGCCAAATCAATTAGTAAAAATAAAGCGAACGAAACGGACTCGCGAAGAATATCAACATGTTACGGCATCCTTTTTCAATGTACTTGAATATCCACAAAAAGAACATTACGGATTGGACATACCAAATATGGAGAACTATAGTAGGAACTGAAATAAGAAAGACTCTATCTCAACCTAAACATGTTTTCCAATATTCGCAGGGACATCGTGCGAAATAAAAGAGTCACGAATGCAGAAATAGATCAGATAAAACTAAATATAAGACAGAATACAACAAGCCATCACTCAAACAATAAAGAAGTGAGATTGAAAATAAATAATATGACAGAGGGTGAGATAAAAACTAAAATAAAAGAGATACGAAATAATAATCTCTCGGGGAAATAAAACTGAAGAATTTATCTGCAACATAAACTACAGTTATTCAAATTATGTTACTGAAGATGAGTCAAAAGACATTAGAGTAGAATTCCTTGAAAACAACAGAGGTAAAATCACCGAAGCGAAAACCCACATCAGAATAACTCGGACACAAATGTCAGACAGAGACCGGCCCCACAAAATTTATATGACAAAATCCAATAAATATATTATGCAAATATACAACACTGCACTGCAAACACTGTTTACGGACAAACCACTGGGAAACATCAGAAAAGTAAATAATGTCATATACGCAACAGCTTTAGCAGCTATTGGGAAGGTTGGTGTCAAGACAATGAAAAAATCAAACAACAGACAAAAAGAGACAGATTAGAAGGCAAATTAGAAGCGAGAAATGAAGGAAATCTCGTGTGAATTATCGATACCAAATGAGATCTCCAGAAAACCAAATGTCTCAACACGCAAATGCAAGAAGATCAAGTGGAGATATAAAATTAAATTACTAAATGAAATTCCACCAATCATGGAAATACTAAAACAGAAACTTCAGTTAAAATCACAGAGAACAAGACAATATGAAAATCGTTGTTGGTTCTATCACAAAAATAAGATATTCGAAAGAGACCTTAAGAAATTTTACAGGGAAATTGGAAATACAGTTATAGCTGTCAAAAGGCTATCATATATTGAAAAAGTGCAGAAATTTGGAGAGAATATATGGAGCAGTCCAATGCAGAATGGATCCGAGGGGAAGAAGAAGGAATGATGGATAAACCTCTATAAGAATGAGAAAATATAACCAAGAAGCTCTAACACAATCTCAAAAATGAAAATCCCCAGGAAATGAGAAGATACCCAATTTTTTGCTCTATCATCTGTCATCAATCCATAAAACCTCAAACTTTATCAATGCTCAAACTTTATCAATGCTTATCAATAATCCCAATGGAATCCCAGAATGGATCACTGCCAAAAACGGTTTAAATAAAGGCTGTTTCATTAAGACGGATTATATATAAGGGTGTTTCATTAAGACGGATCAAAGTCAGCAGTAAATAAATCAGTGTTATTGGTGAAAATGTATTCATTTCTCTATTGGATCATGGCAATTACGTGTGAAAAATAATATTGCACAAATATCCGCCAAATCTGAAAGAAAAAGAAAAAAAATCATTAAACGCCTAAAAATTAATTCATATTTAAAATCGGCCCAAGTTATTGGAACAGCCTTTAGATAATCTGAAAATTTCTAGGCCAATAAAATATCTGTCCACCAAGGATAAATTTATTACGTCTGATCTGACTCTTTTCTCGATGTAAACAGCATAGGGGGGTTTCTACGAATATTTTATTGTCGTAGAACTTGCCAAGAGCCTTTTCCATCATTAACTGAAGATTCATCAGAAATTTAAAATAGGAAAACCGTGAAATTTTCATGGGCATTTCTAGTTATTAGGTTGTCCCAAAAGTTCGTAAGCACTTGCAAATAATTGAAATTTTACTCGCCAAGTAATAACAAAAACAACAAAAATTATTCCTCAAAATAAAGACCATCATTTTCCAAGACTTTCTGCCATCGATCTGCAAGCTTTCGGATCTGGTGAAAGTACCATTCAGCCGGCTTCGAATCAAAGAATTCTTGACACGCTTCCTCGACTTCATCAAACGAGTTGAATCGGCGGCCCTTCAGAAAGTGTTGCATTGAGCGGAAAAGGCCGTAATCTGATGGAGCACAGTCAGGACTATAGGCTGGATGTGGCAGAACCTCAATGCCGTCCAGCTCTTCAAACTTTTCTTTGGTCTTCCTGGCGGTGTGTGGCTTGGCATTGTCCTGCTGCATCAAAGCGCGCTTTCGGTTGATCAGAGCAGGGTACTTTTGCTTCAACTTTTCGTAGACCCGCTCCAGTTGCTGACAGTAAAGTTCGGCACTGATGGCACGACCATTCGGAACCAACTCAAAATGCACGATTCCTTCAAAGTTCCACCAAACACACAACATGACTTTCTTGCCGAATCGATCTTGTTTTGGAACCGACGGTGTCTCTTGCCCTTTCTGAACCCATCGCTTGTCTCGATTGGGCTGGATTGTGTTGCATAAAAATTCAATTTTTTGCAAGTGTTTACGAATTTTTGGGACAACCTAATATTATTACTATATTTCCTTTGATTTCAGTTGGATACACATTTCTTCCCGGGTACCAACCAGATGGCATCTTCCACTGTCCATTTGGATGAAAGGAAATAATTACAAACGCATACACATTTGACATGAAACCCTTTGTAGTTTGTGAACTGTACCTGTGAGAACAATATTTTGTATTTCCTTAAGGGAGGGGATGCTGGAAGGTCCCTCAGCTGAGTCTATAAGAACTTTTCACAATCAAACCCAATTTTCCAACCCCAACTGTAATTACGTGTCTTTATATACATTTTTAAATTTCCACTTTAAGATCCTAATATTTCGTTATTTTTTTTATTTTTTCAAGATCTTCAAAAATCCATTACAATCTTCAGAAACTCAGTTAGTTATGTGCCCTGCATGATACACGCTTAGGTAATCATGTATCTTTCGATACATGACTGACGAGGCAGATATTTTTTCCCACAGTAGGTTGTCATTTCTTTACGCAAGGTCTGTCCTGCTATTTATTTTATTTACCCAAGAAGAGGATTCATACCTTTCCCAAGGGTATTAGCACGTAAGTGAATGTAATGGATTCGACTGGAATTCGAACTCGACTCTCTGATTTAGTCATGTGCCATGCGTGATACACGCTTAAGCGATCATGTGTCCCTCGATACATGATTGACAAGGCGGATTTTTTCTCGCACTAGGTTGCCATTTCTTTCTGCGGTAGACCAGTTACCATCAAAGGCTATAGAACCCGGTCTCTCCTGCTATTTACTCGTAGCTAGGGGGAGAAAAGGAGGATTCATACCTTTCCCAAGGTTATTACCATGTAAGTGAATGCAATAGATTCATCTGGAATTCGAACTCGGTTCTCCTGATTCAGTTATGTGCCATGCGTGATACACGCTTAGGCGATCATGCATCTTTCGATACATGACTGACGAGGCAGATTTTTTCCCGTAGTAGGTGGCCATTTCTTTCTGCGGTAGACCAGTTGCCATCCAAGGCTATAGAAACCGGTCTGTCCTGCTATTTACCCATAGCTGGAGGGAGAAGAAGAGGATTCACACCTTTCCCAAGGGTATTAGCATGTAAGTGAATGTAATGGATTCATCTGGAATTCGAACTCGGCTCTCCGATACAAGCCGCTATCCATTACTCCATCGTGACTCCTTCGGAAACTACTATATCAATAAGAAAGCACATTCTGTATTTCTGGTCTTGTTACAAGCCCTATGTCTATAACGGGGTCCGGGTGGTGTCTATACCAATTTTTTTGCAGTTTCCTTCCAGCAAAAGTTGCAGATTTACTAGTGCTGATATTGACCTATTATGTCATGCCAAGTTTTATATTCAGTGGGTGTGAATAACGTATAATCTGATGCAAGAATGACAATTGTCTCTGAATATTCATCACAGAATCAGTATTTGATGACAACACATTTTTCAGTATGTTTGTGTTATATACCGAACATATGAACACTAATGGGTATGTTTCAATCCTCATAAATACGTTAGACACTAATGTAATTGGGGGCAATATGGTGTCTAAGTAGTCCCCCCACTAGCAGTGGTTTACCTACTTCACGCCGCTGGTGAGTATTTTATTTTGTTGATATTATAAAGATTATCATTTCATTTCCAACCTCCGTTTTGGTTATTCCTCATTCAGTAACCCTTTCTAGATTACAACAATGTGCAAGCATATATCCTCCAAATGCAAATATTGCAAATAGTTATAATACCTTATCTCAGAAATATATACAGATATTGAAGGATTTTTACGGACCCGATATACCAAAAATAAGGTGAATATGGCAATAAAGATTAAGACAACAGCCCGAACGATGGAAATGGTGTAAATAGTTACAATACCCCATCTCAGAAATATAGACAGATACTGAAGGATCGGTACTGACCCGATATACCAAAAATATGGTGAATATGGCAATAAAGGTGAGGACAACAGCCCGAACGATGGAAATGATGTAAATAGTTACAATAGCTCATCTCAGAAATATAGACAGATATTAAAAACGACAAGCTAACTTTTGTTTTTAACGCCATGTCCATTCACAAAGTACATGTTCATGACCCTCCACAGTTTTTTGTACTTTATTATTATTATATATAATTATGAATACTAATGGGTATGTCCCAATCCTCATAAATACGTTGGACGCTATTGTAAGTGGGGGTAATATGCTGCCTAAGTAGCCCACTACTAGCAGTAGTTTACCTACATCATGCTGCTGGCGAGTATTGTATTTTGTTGATGTTATAAAGATTACCATTTTATTTCCAATATCCGTTTTGGTTATTCCTCATTCAGTAACCTTTTCTAGATTACAACAGTTTGCTTGATAGTTTCTACTTAGCGAGCAGAAGAACAAGAACAAATTTTCAGTTTTAGCATTTAATCCTGCAATATGTAACCTCTGATGGGTACGAGGGTTGTCAATATGAGCTTGTTTGGCGTGGACAGAGTATTGGCCATGAAGAGGTTTATCTTGTCATCATTTCTGCATTTGGTCCATTGCATGTGATTTTGTCTCCTTTTAGGTCTATATAATAACTAGACTATCCGTGACCCCTTGGGTCACTGACAGTTCAGCTTATAAAACATTGAAGTTGATTTCAATATGAAAATATTGTCTGCTTGAAAAAAGTTGAAATAAAAAAATAATTACTCGCATTTTTTAAATCTTAATCACTTAAAATATTGTTTAAATCATTAACTTAAAAATATATATTTTTAATATGCCAAAAATGTTTTAAAATCATATTCACTTGAAAATATTTTTTTAAATATGGTAAAAAATATTTTTAAATCTTTAAAATATTGTTTGTTTAAAGAAAACTGAAATATAAATAAGCACGCACGAAATCTCAGCGTTGGAAAGAGAGAAGTGAAAAGAAAGAGAGAGGTATAAAGAGAGAGAGAGGTGACAAGAAAGAAAGTTGGAAAGAGAGAGAGAGAGGTGGAAAGAGAGACGTGGAAAGAGAGAGGTGGAAAGAAGCTAAAATCATTATACACATCATCTTCTCTCTCCCTTCCTACATGATAATAAATTTACATCTTTCTTTACCCCACTCTCTATATATGACTTCGCATGCACAGTGGCAAGCACACAAGCAAGCAAGAAAACAAAGTTCACAGAGTTTTATAATAATAATAATAATAATAAAGGCGGATAAACCTCTACAAGAATGTTAAATATAACGAAAAATAACAACGAAATCCCCAAAATGAAAATAACAAGGTACCCAATTTTTGGCACTATCAACTGTCATAAATCCATAAAACACTTACACAAACTTTATCAATGCTTATTAATAATCTCAATGAAGTCCCAGAATGGGTCACTGAAAGTATTACATATCTCCTGCCAAAAACGGGTGAAACAGATGATCCGAAAAATTATAGGCCAATAACATGTCTGCCCACCATGTATAAATTGGTTACATCTGTCCTGACGACCTGTACTTACTTTGTTCCCCAATGAAAACATTCTTTCTCTGGAACCGAAGGGATGTCGAAGAGGTTACAAAGATCAACTACTAATAAATAAAATGATCCTCGAAAATTGCAGGAGAAGAGGTAGAAATCTCAGCATAGCTTGGATAGAATACCGTAAAGCCTTTGATAGTGTGCCACACTCTTGGATACTTCAGGCTTTGGAAACGTACAAAGTTTACTTGATGATAGAAAATCTCCTTAAGCACAGCATGGGGATGTGGAAAACCGCATCATACCTAAATCACACAAAGATGCACTGCCACTTCCAACCGGCTGAATATCCGACGAAGAATCTTTCAAGGAGACTCCCTATCGCCCTTCTGTTTTGCCTGTTCTTAATCCCACTTTCTCATGAAGTAAATAATAAGACCTACTGATACAAAGTAAACAAGAAAGTATTTAATCACCTATACTACATGGATGATCTCAAACTCTTTGCTAAAGACGGCAATGAGTTGAACGATATCCTCAATACTGTAAGATATTACAGTGATGACATAGGCATGGATTTCGGATTAGATAAATATGTAAAAGTAACATTCAAGAAAGAGACAATTACAGAAACACATTCAATAGATTTAAATTTTGTCATAAAGATTAGGGAACTGGAACAAGAAGAAGCCAATAAATACCTAGGAGCCAGCAAAGGAGATGGAATACAACATACCCAAATGAAAGAGAAAGTAAAAAAAAAGGAATGCTACAGGATTTGTTTCTGGTGTTAAATACCGAGTTAAATTCACAAAACAGAATATCAGCCATAAACACTTTGGTTATCCCTGTGGTGCAATACAGTTTCAACATTCTTAGTTGGACCTTAGCTGACATTAAGCGAATGGATGTGAAATCGAGAAAGCTTCTCATTTGTTGCGCCACGTGCATCATCCTAAGGCTGATGTTGATCGTCTATATGTGCCTAGATCCGAAGGAGGCAGCAGGGAATTAGTTCAACTAGAACTCTCTTAGAAAACCAAAATAATCGGTCTTCAAAGATACCTAGAAACTGAATGATGATCTGTGTCAAAGAACATGAAAGTAGTAAGCGATTTTATTCAGTAATAAAGGAAGCCAACAAGTTAAAAATGGAGTTTCAAGTGAGTGAAGAAATACAAATAGAGCACAATACACCAACTGAAGCTGCAAAATGCTTAAAAAAATGAAAGCAAAGGCAAATGCAACCGACCAGATACAGAAACAATGGCAAGATAAACCGCTTCACGGTCAAAATCTTCCCGTACCAAAGAAGCTGATGTAAGATAAACCTCGTACTCGTCAGTGGCTACGAAGGGCCGAAACGTTGTAATAAATATGGCGACAAAGAGGAGGACAATAGTCCGAATAATGTAAATAGTGTACATAATACCTCATCTCAGAAATATAGACAGATACTGAAGGGCCGAAACGTTGTAATAAATATGGCGACAAAGAGGAGGACAATAATCCGAATAATGTAAATAGTGTACATAATACCTCATCTCAGAAATATAGACAGATACTGAAGGGCCGAAACGTTGTAATAAATATGGCGACAAAGAGGAGGACAATAGTCCGAATAATGTAAATAGTGTACATAATACCTCATCTCAGAAATATAGACAGATACTGAAGGGCCGAAACGTTGTAATAAATATGGCGACAAAGAGGAGGACAATAGTACGAATAATGTAAATAGTGTACATAATACCTCATCTCAGAAATATAGACAGATACTGAAGGGCCGAAACGTTGTAATAAATATGGCGACAAAGAGGAGGACAATAGTCCGAATAATGTAAATAGTGTACATAATACCTCATCTCAGAAATATAGACAGATACTGAAGGGCCGAAACGTTGTAATAAATATGGCGACAAAGAGGAGGACAATAGTCCGAATAATGTAAATAGTGTACATAATACCTCATCTCAGAAATATAGACAGATACTGAAAGGCCGAAACGTTGTAATAAATATGGCGACAAAGATGAGGACAATAGCCCGAATAATGTAAATAATGTACATAATACCTCATCTCAGAAATATAGACAGATACTGAAGACTCTTTGAAGTTATTCCTGGTAGCCAATGCCTTAAAGATATACAAAAACTTGTACTCATAAGTACAGCTCACACATTACTATGAGCTTGATGCATGTAAAACGTGTGATCTTAGTTTTTCTTCTTTTTTTTTTTTACAAAAATAATCCGTGGAAAAAGTCATGAAACCATTTCTGACCTTAGGTCTCTGGTTGGGACCCGGAAAGAAATGTGTATAGAACAGAAATCAAAGGAAATAAAGTACAGCCCACACCTTACGAAGGGCTTTATCTATGTAAAATATTTGTTTGTTTGTTTGTTTGTGTGTGTTTGTGTGTGTGTGTGTGTGTGTGTGTGTGTGTGTGTGTGTGTGTGTGTGTGTGTGTGTGTGTGTGTGGCTAATGTCATGATGCTATTTCTAACCTTAGGTCACTGGGCTGGACGCGGAACGAAACGTGTACACACCAGACATCAAAGGAAATAATAATAATGATGATGATGAAAAGAAAGGGAAAGAGAAAAAATTAAAATAAAAGAATTAAATTTAAATGTATGCGCATGGGTGGGGATGATATTGACTGACCTTGTCTTTTCCCCCCTTTTGCATATGGCTACAAGTGTACTAATCTGACAATGCTCTGCTTTTTGAATAACACCTTACAAAGAGCTTTATCTTTGTAAAATATGTGGAGTTTTTTTGTTTTTTTTTTTGTTTTTTTTTGCTGTTGCTGCTGTTTTGGGGTTTTTTTTTTTCAGATGCTCAGTGGAAAATGTCATGACTCCATTTCTGACTTTCGGTCTTGGGTTGGGACCCGGAAAGAAATGAATTTAAAACAAGAAATCAAAGGAAATAATAATAATAATAATAATTCGTTTTCTATTTATTATTTTCTCATTATTGCTAGATAGGGTTATTAAACTTATGCGTTCTGTCAGGAAATAACAAAGTCAGAAAGCGAAGCGGTAGAATTCATTCGAAGATTTACAACTCTTCACTTTAACGGATGACCAAGAATGAAATATATAAAACTTAAATGAAAAGATAAGTAATTTAAAGAAAGATTCAGATGGCAAAACTCATCTTAAAAGAAATATGCTTTTCCCTTTTAAAATAATTTTTTTTAATATGGTTCGTCACGACTTCCGGTTCCGCTGGGACTGGCTACTGATCGGCTGCTGATAAATTGACAGTATCCATTGGAGACTTGGGATTAATGACGTCACGATTGTTGAATCTTCTTTCACTCCTTTTCAAGGATCGACTTTTATTTTCTTTCTGCCGATGCTTACCACAAGACACTTACTTTTTAAGTTTTTTTTTTTTTTCAGTTTTTAGGTTGTTTTTTTTTTTTGTTTTTTTTTTTTTTTAGAATTCTTATTTCCTTTTCGGTCTGCTCATTTACTTCTAATTGAACTTGTGGATTTTTTTTTATTATTTATTTCGTTTATTTTTGTGATTTTTTCCTTGGAAAAGAGTGCCAGGTTTATTTCTTTGCAATTTCGTTCTTTTCTCTATTATTATTATTATTATTATTATTATTATTATTATTCCTCTATTCATTTTTTCTACAAAAAAAAAGGTTAACATTTTGTATATACCATTTCGTTCAATTTCTGGTGTTCAGAGACAGTTTTAACACCTCTTGTCTTGGATACATTCATTTATCATTTACTTCGAAATAAGTTCAATTTCTTCACACTAACTTTCTAAACAACCGATTCAATAATCTTCTTTTCTTACTTTTTTTCTTCTTCTTCACCAAATGACAAAATGAAACAAAAAAGACGAAACAATAGAACAAATTAAAAAAAAAAGGTTTTCTTTACTGAACGATTCTTAATTTTTTTTTCTTCCTTTCCTTTTCCTTATTTTATTTTCCATTTCACATGAACATTGCAGAGAAACAAATTTAAACCCATAGATCAATTCTAAATTCTTCCGCAAAAAAAAAGTTTCCATTTTGCTTTCGCCATTAACATTTATTTTAGTACAACGGAATAAGACACAAAAAATGCCGAGATCACACGTAACCATCGAATATTAATGAGACTTGGAAAAATATTGTAATTTCTTCATACCTTTTACTTCATGTTAAAAAATACATTTTTCTGTTCAAGTTAAACTTCCGTTTTTTGTTTTTACATGATTCTTATGGCCTGAGAAGAAGCAAAAGAACAGGTGAATAGTGAACATATATTGCCACAAACATTTAAAAAGCGAGTCTCGAGTTCAAACCGAATCGTTAAGAGATCATTTAATTTCTCTCTATATACACGCACAAACACTTATATATATATATATATATATATATATATACACACACACACACGCATATATATATATATATATATATATATATATATATATATATATATATATATATATATATATATATTTTTTTATTAAATAAATTTACACTTTGGCATTTCATGATATTTTTGTGTAATTTTGGTAAATATATTTGTTAAAATGAGATGCCAGTGTTCTTTTCATTTTTGCGTAATTTAGACGACAATTTATCCATCACACACTGTGTGTGTTTGTGTGTATGTGTGTGTGCGTGTTTGTGTGTATCTGTGTGTGTGTTTGTAATGTATGTGTTCAGGCAGCATATCTTCATTCAAACCTTTTTCATTGTATAATATAGATATAAGTACTAATTTATTCCCCACTGATCAGTTTAAAAATAAAAATAATTATATATTATACTACATATGACACAATCAACTTAATCATCTGCAATAACTCTTTTCCATCGACTAGTGTTTGGGAAAAGATCAACATTGTATATTAGTTTAAGTGTCTTTTGGGAGATTGTGTTTCTGACAAGAAAGTAAGTATATTTGTTGGTTTGGCCACCACAACATTATCAGGACATTCTACACTGCTTTTATCAGATACAAGTTCTACTGTACAATATCTAAAAACGCATTACTGTTCACCTTCACAATACAAGAGAATACTTGTTGACAACACTAATATACTACACCACGAAAATAATAAACAAAATCTTCAAATCCACTGTATCAAAATGAAACACACGAACACTCAACAAAATTTATTACGCGTGTAGCAGCAACATGTTGAAGTGCATATCACAAACATTTATTACCATTTTGCATTTCTACCAACTCTGGTCCACATCCTTATACTGAGACGATTGTTTTGCAAAACATTCTATAGCTACAACGGATAAATTAAAATTTTTTAAATAATTATAACAGAGCGCGTTCATGCGTGTTTTAAAAAATCACAATCGCAAAAATCACAGTTCCATTAGGTTTGTCTTTGTAATTCACCCGTGAGGATGATCTTGGATGTCATTGAAAGTATTTGGGTGTGAAAAAACTACAGTACCTTCTTTGATGAATTAATTTCATCTTAACATCAAGAAACTGATTAGATAGCAGTAAAAAAAAATCATCATAAAAATAAATAGACACAATATACCTATATTATTATTCAATAATATATATATATATAGTCATCCACAGACAGACTGTTTCGCTGTATCACAGCTCCTCAGTGTGGCTAGACGTCCGATTGCTTAACAAGGCGTTATCAACAAGGCCTGCACACTCAAACCCTCGTCCACGATGACTTGTGACTTCGTGCTAGCACAGGTATCGATGGCCCCCAAGTATTCCGTCTACTCAATTTCAGTATGGTTTTCAGGCACTTTCCAAAGGTGCCGAGCGCTGGGATCGTACCCCTCCAGACCGATACCATCAGGAAGTCTCCTTCCTGACAAATCAACTGTGGTGAGATTCGAACCCGGGTCTCACGGTCAGAAAGCGAACGTTCTAAACCCCCCCCCCATATATATATATATATATATATATATATATATATATATATATATATATATATATATATATATATATATATATATATATATATATATATATATATATATACAGAGAAACAGAAAAAGAGGAAGGGGATATGATAATGTTCTGACTTTGACTCTACGATTAAGCCTCCCCTGATTTTTTATTTATTTATTTATAATGTACTTTTTATCACATAAAATGTGGTGAGGCACGAGCAAATTTTCATTCTGAAAATGCGTCCAGGAGGAAAAAAAAAAGTTTGTAAACCTCTGCTCTAGAGTCTTTTTTCTGTTAATAATCTAGGCAGGATGTTTGCTTTAATACTTCTTTTAATAATACAAAATCCCCGTACCAATTACTAGGCACTAGTAAAGCAAAGTCAGTTTCCAACTCCGTTGAAAGTAGAGACCAGTAGAAATTACAAACAAATGTCGAAGGCAATCGTACCTCTGACGAAATGTCAATTAATTGCTGTGACAGGTTAAAGTAAATACAGTCAGAAAAAAGACTTTATGCTAGCTTATGTTTGTCCCATAAATTGTCTTTTTTTATTCGTTAATTTTTTGTTATACTTTTAATGTTTTATTTAATTTCTTTTGGTAAGAAACACTGTTTCAAACATTCAGCGGAAAACTTTAATTTGGCCTCTGGATATTCAAGTTTCAATCTAAAAGCAATCTACCATTTAATGTCACCGGGGTTAAGAGTAGCTTTAAATTCGATTAGGTTTGTTAAAGTTCGATGAAGATTGAGTAGGTTGTCAAGATGTTTCTGGACAAACAGCCTTTACACCGTTTTTTTTTTTTTTTCTTCTTCATCTTCGTTAAACCTTCTCTTTTTTTTTCATTCGTTATTATCTTTATTACTTTCCTTTTTTTTTTCCCCTTCTTTTTTTTTTTTTTGCACACCTTTCTTTTTCGTACTTTGTTTAACTTTCACTAGTCGTTCTTTTTCTTTCCTTCTTTTCTTCTTATAGATTTTAATTGTTTTATCTTCTTTTTTCTTACATTTATTCTCTTGTCGACTTACTGTTCGTCTCTCTTGACATTGTTCTCAGTTTATATTCATTTTCTTTTATTGATTGTTAGTCCTTATAATTTCTTCCGTTTTTCGTTTAAGGTTTTCGATTCCAGCACACAAAATAAAAAAAAAAGACATCCCGGTCACTACAGGTGACATCAAACTTCCACAATCCACAAACATCATTTTTAGTTCAAATCTTCTGACCCCCACCCTGATAAGTCCTCAAGGTTCGGGAATTGGGGTGTTCTTTCTTAAGTTCGCTTTCATTTGAGTCATCATTAATTCATGTTTTCTTTTCTACAGTCGGTAAAGTACAAAATCGGATTGAGATGTTAAGATTACCTTCTATTAGATTACGTCTTCTGCTTCTTGTCACGACGTTTATCAAAGAGTCCGGTTTAGACATACAAGAATTCAATAGTGGGTTTCTGACGCCATTGACAACGCTATGATGTCCCTCAGTATTTCCTTGACCCACTCATTTGTTTAACAAATAATTCGAATTCTCAATAAATCTTATAACCGTCGGCTTCTTTATTTCTGTCTTTAAGTCGTTCATTTTTTTTTTGAATCCTCTTCAGTCTCTTTCTTTCTGTTTCGTTCCTTTGCGTTTTCTTAATTTGCGATTTTCCTTGTAATTACGGATGTAGGAGTGATCTAATGGATAGCGACTTGGATTGGTAAATGGGAGAGCCGAGTTCGAATCCCAGTCGTGCTTTTTACATTCACTTAGGCGCAAATGCCCTTGGGAAAGACACGAATCTATCCGTTAGCTATCAAATTAAATAGTAGGACTTGTACCTAAAAAAAAATTATTATTACTCTAAAACAATTCTGTTAACGCAATATTCACTGACACAAAAAATTTCTTTAATTTCTGACGCCAATTCAGCCGGATTTCGATCCTAGCTAGAGGCAACTGGACGTCTAGCCACACTTAAGAGCTGTGATACAGCGAAACAGTCTGTATGTGGATGACTATGTATATATTTTATTGAATAATAATATAGGTATATTGTGTCTATTTATTTTTATAATGATTTTTTAATATATATATATATATATATATATAATAAAAATCCGACAATTATTTTAAGAAATTTTTTATTTTAACGACATTTACCAGCCTGAATGTCCGAGAAAATATGCGTCCTCCGATAAAGCATGTCAGGCTATATGATGCTTCCTTATAGGATACAGTTTCGATTCCTGTCGGAGGACGAATATTTTCTATGAAAATTTCTCGGACATTCAGGCCGGTAAATGTCGTTAATACTGTTTATTATAAACAGAATATTAACTTAAATATTTGTATCTATAAAAATAACGTATAAACATAAAAAAATGTCTTTATATATGTTTGAAACAGTACAAAAACGTATTATGGCATAAAAAGCAAGAATTTTTTTTTTATAATAGGCCATGATAGATTTAAAATAAACACACACACACACACACCAATCGACCGGTTTCGTCCCCTCTCATCAGAACTGTTAACGGGGAACACAAATTATGAAGAGAAAAAAAAAGGAAATTCTGTCATGGATGACGTGAATGAATGAACAGGGAAAGAAAAAATAATTATACCAACAAAGATGATAGATGTGCAGCACAGCAAGTCCAAGCAAAGAGTCTCTTTGTTTACAAAGAGCAGGTCCCCTGGACCTGATGTACAGCGTCTCCAACACCTTAAGATGGAATAATAAGTGGGCTCTGGCCAAAACGGAAAACCAGTTCACACTGAAATCCATCGCACAAGTGCTAGTATCTTTGTTGGGATAACTTTTATAATTTTTTTTTTTATAATTTATTTTAATTGTCCCTCGCTTATTACATTTACACGAGATTTACCCTTTTTTCGATATATATATATATATATATATATATATATATATATATATATATATATATATATATATATATATCGTGTTTCCCAGCCCACTTTTTTTTGGTCTTCATTTTCCTTGTTACTGTTCTTTTGTATAATTTATTGCCAATGATTTTCTCCTGATGAGATGTTGGATGAAAGGGATTTAGAGACAAATATTTTCCTTCTTTTTAAAACAATATATCAATTTTGTACCTCTAAACATTTTTGTATATATATATATATATATATATATATATATATGCTTGTATTTTGATTGGTCATTTCAGCTCATGTAACAGCGTTTCCCCTTACGAGGGGTGGTTAATTAATTTGAACCTTTTAAAACCTTTATTCTACAATCTACATTCAACATCATCACTTGATAAGACACTAGAGGTGTTGAAACAAAATGGCTATTTTTGTAGTGATTTTATAACATATTTATGTTATAATTTTTAAATAAATAATTATATTCGCTCTACTCTGTATTGAGCACTCTTTTAAGAATAGTAATTGTTGCTTATTGGAATTTATTCCGTATACACCAATCATATACTTGGATATATATATATATATATATATATATATATATATATATATATATATATATATATATATATATATATGAATTATATAAAATGAAACTCATTTGTACCTCATTTATATGGCCATTTTGTTCTACGGGATAAATTCCCTGGAGCTTTTCAATACTAAAATGTTTGATAAAAAAATGAATCGTAACGTTTTTTGTTTTTTTGTTTTTAAAAAGTGAGAATTAAAAAAGGAAAGAAAAAGAAAAAAAGAGGAAAAAGATAGGAAAAAGAGGAACTAACCTCAAATAAAGGAAAAGGCATTTAAGAGGGAGATAGAGATAGAATGGCCATATAAATGTTGTAAAATTGAGTTTCATTTTTATGTAATTCATTTCTCTGCTCTATAATAAATATATTGAGCTTTTGTGGATTAGTTTTAATCTTTTATATTATTAGGATTCAATTGTTTTACTTTCTGTTTTCATTTTGAATTTGTAGGTCTGATGATTTGGATCGTATTTACGATTCCAATGGAATAAATTATGACCATGGAATATTAGTGTTTAAGCCTTTTTATTATATCCTTACTCTGTCCTAGACATTGAGTTCTACCTGGATCCTTCCTCTTGGAAAATTTTTTCTGAAAATATACATGTATGGGAATTTTTAGATATATTTTTCATATATGTATGTATATTTTCCACTAATATTATCTATATATATATATATATATATATATATATATATATATAAATAAGTGAAAGAACAGATGGAGTAAAAATACAGTTCGTAAAATTCAGTTGATTTTTTTTAAGTGCTTAATACAAAGTAGAGGAAAATATTATTATAATATTTTTATTATAATAGATTACACTAAAAACATTTTACATCGCTACACAAAATGTTTTCATGCTTCAGAACTACAATAATTCTTCCTCAGGCAATGGTAGATAACTTGTGATTAAAGTGTGATAAAATTTGTGATAAAAATCATTTTTATCACAAGTTATCTACCATCGCCCGAGGAAGATCTAATATAGTTCCTAAACATGAAAGCGTTTTGTGTAACGATGTAAAATGTTTTTATTGTAATCTATTATAATAAAAAATATTATAATACACAGACACACACACACACGCGCACACACACACACAAACACACACACACATACATATATATATACATATATAATATTAGGTTGGTGCAAAAATAATGACGTAATAATGTCGTTTTTTACCTATATTTTAACGTCAAAAAACGACATTATTACGTCATTGTTTTTGCACCAACCTAATAAATGCGAATGACAGTGTGTCACTATGTCACACTGTTTCAAATTAAAGGGACACATCTCTCTAAATTTCAATACCACATTTTAAATGGAGAAAGATTTCTTCTCAAATTACAGTGTTTCAAAATAAAATTGTCTGAATTTTCAACTTTACTCCTAGAAGTAGTAGCCCAACATATCGTACTTGAGAATTAGGCTGACTCCGGGAGCAAATTTTAAACATTCCGGGTTGGATTCGGACCAGATATCCTGAAATTTTGGATTCCCAAGTCTGCGATTGTTTTCGGCAATATTATTACGTGATTTTTTGTACAATAACAATTTTTATAACTTGGAAATAAACTTAGAATTAAAATGTGATTGATAAGCCGTATAAATATCAAATCAATCAATCAAGTCATATTTATACGTGGGTAGCTCTGAAGGTAATGCCCTTTATTTTATTATTTTGACCGGAACGTCAAAGATGGATGTTATTAGTATAACGGTAGAGGTTGAAACTTCCCTATTGTTGTGGTAGGATCCACCTAATTTGCATAGTGGAGTACCGACCATATAAATATGGTTGGTACCGGGAAGAGAGGGAGGAATCAAGAGATTCAACCAGAGACTCTGCCCGACTGCGACTCAGTCAACACATTCTCCAGGAACGGTCTTACCAGGAATATACAAAAGACTATATGTAAATATTGTGTACACTTTCTTGTTTCAATACATTTTGTTCGAAGTTTATTTTGTGTTGCATTATTATTCCATGCATTAGTCAAGTTTCAACACCTATAATAACCACTAATACACAAAAAAATATATATAAAGTTAAATCGTGCTCATCTCCTTGGTTCTTGATCAGCTGCTATTGCCTATAGTTAATCACTTCTTGCTCAGCTGCCTATAGGAATCACTTCTTTCGTCTGTAACATATCAGATTGCAACAGACGTCTCTTTGTCTGTGTCCGTAATGAGTGCAAACGTGTCCTCAATGAAGCAAAGTTACTATTTGCTGAAAGAATGAAACAACGTATTGGATATCGTAAGTTTAGTTCTAAAGATTATTGGCGGCTCTGAGCAACAGCAAATCCACAATATCTTTTCTATTCAATCAATTTGAGGTCCTGACTTACTCAGCTGATAACGCTGGATTCTTTGCTCGAAAATTCTCATTCAATTCAACGCCCGACTCATCCGAAGTAGCCTCACCTGATTTTCCCCCTAAAACTGAGGCTCTCTTGAGTGAGATAGGTATAATCCCATCGATGGTATTGGACATCGTCTCTAGACTCCCATAAGGCTAGTGGCGGGGACGGGGTACCAGCCGTATTCCTAAAGACATGTGCTCCTGAACTGGTTCCAGTCCACTCCAAAGTATATAACTATTGCCTCACTCACTCTTGCTTTCCAGCTTGTTGGAAGTCCTCATCTTTTGCCCCTGTTTTTAAGAATTCTGAAGACCCTTCTGATCCATCTAACTACTGTCCTATCAGCCTCCTACCACTCTTCGGTAAAGTCTTCGAGGCTTTAATCAACGACGAAGTGGTTAAGCACCTTACATCCCATGATCTGCTGCCTGGCAAACAATATGGTTTCCGCTTTGCCCGTTCTACCGCTGACGTACTCACGGCCATAACTGAACTTGTATACCAAGCACTTGACAATAACGAAGAAGCTCAAGCTGTGGCTCTTGATATCTCTAAAGCGTTTGACGGGGGTTTAGCATGCCGGCCATCTTCGTAAGCTTCAGGGATACGATTATTTGACTTACTTAAATCATTGCTGTCAAACCGTGAAATGAAGGTCGTCCTAAACGGGTTCTCCTTCAGTTCCTTTCATACGAAAGCTGGTGTTCTCCAAGGCACTACCCTGGGTCCTATACTGTTTCTGATCTTTATCAACGTTTTTCCTGATGTCACCCGTTTCCAATTAGGCATCTACGCAGACGACACTATTATTTACTCCTGCCTCAATAGTAAATCCGGCATCGCTGACAAAACTAACCTGGCCGTTGGTCTCGAAAAAGACCTCCAATCTGTTGCTTACTGGGGCAGGAAATGGCTTGTAAATTTTAATGCTTTCAAAACTAAACTTCTCTCATTTACCCACCATAGACAACCCGCTCTGTCTCCCATCAGAATGGCTGATGCCCGACTCCACGAGAGAGCCTCTCTGCGCCTTCTTGCTCTCACGCTTTCCACTGACCTACATTGAATCAATAGCTTCATCTACCGCAAGGAAAGTTGGTTCTCTGTGTCGCGCCAGAAGGTTTTTCTCGCCTGAGTCCATCCTTCAAATCGACATAGCAACCAGTCGTCCTTGCATTGAATTCTGCTGTCATATATGGTCTGGTGCCCCCGCTGTTCATCTCCTCGACAAAATCCAGAGACGGATATGCAATGTGATAGGTCCTGATCTGTCATCTCGCCTACAGTAACTTTCCCATAGACGTGATATGGCTTCCCCCTGTCTTTTCTACAAACATTTTCATGGCAACTGACGAGCTATTTTCGCTGGTTCCCAAACTGCACGAATTTAAGCGTGCTAATAGGTTGGCATCTAGGTCCTACCCTTTCACTATGGAAATGGCTAAATGTAGCAGTATTCTACTCCAACAGCTTCATATCTCACACTTCCCGACAGTGTAACTCCCTTCCTCTTATTTGCTTCCCTGATAGCTATAATCTTCAAATATTCAAATGTAATGTCATCTTCTGATGCCCTGATCTTGATCCCCGCTCTTTTCTTTATCCTTTTCTCAAACACCTCTCTTTACTCTTGCCCTCACTTTCTGTAATCCCTTGCGTGCTACTGACACTCCCACCTTTCTTGGGGTGGAATGCTTAAAATAATTAACTATCTCTCTTCGCTATGGTGCCTAGACTCTTCGAATTTAATCTCAGTACCAGAGTGGCGTCGAGGTCTGACCAATCTACAGTTGAGCAGGCAACATGTAACCGTAAATTCTATGCCAACAGTTTTTTTCCTCGCACTTCTCTCTTATGGAACATTCCTTCCGGCTCCATGCTTTCCAGCCAACTTTAATCTGCAAAGAATTAAAAGCAATGTCAGTCGCTACCTACTGTCCTCCTGATTCCTCTTTTTCTTTCCTCGCTTCTTAGCAATGTTCCCGTTTCCAACTCTTCAACACTCAGTAACCACTTGCGTCTCGGTGGTCATATGCTTTGCTTGAGGTGAACTCGCTTAAACACACACACACACACACACACACATATATATATATATATATATATATGGATGACATATACAATTCTAAAGCTGATAATAATTTCGATTTTGATTCTGTGAAATATTTTCATAATAAAAATCTTAGGCGGATTTATGGGGCAGGCATAATATCTATCTCACGCACGGTGAACACTAGATCTGGCTTCTTTAATATTTCCCCTTTTCTAGCGAGATTAATGCTCGACAAAGGTACATATAAGTTTTAGATCAAAATAAAATTCTTTTCGTTTTTCATTCAAAATACTCAAATTTTAGGAATACGTTTTCACAACATCGCCCACGTGACGACGACGTGATCATATTTAAACGGAACGCTGATCTTATAAAAGATTTCAGTTATCTGTTTGGATTGGTATTGCTTTTATGTCCATCGTCTTTTTCATGTTGAATTGTATATGGTCTATGTTAATTATGTTTTATGAATATGTCCTGAAGATGGTCTATTAGACCGAAACGTCCGACGTTGACATTAAACATTAAAACAGCATAATCGCATATTAGGATTTTTGTTTGTTTTTTTCAGTATATTTTTTCTTCATACTGTCGGATCTATATCAATATATTTGCTTATATATATATATATATATATATATATATATATATATATATATATATATATATGGATGATGAAATCAATTTTGTTAAGGAAACCCTATGTGGTTTAGGGTTTTTCCCCCCGATACTGTTCGTTCTGTCATCCGTAACAAAATTGAGGAGTTCAGAAAGGTAAAACTCTGTACTGTTAAAAATTGCCCTGTTAAAAAGTGTTTATCTTAGATTGTCCTGGATTGGATCCAAGTGTGAAAGTATAGTTAGACAGATTTCATCTAATGTTCGTCGTTGTTTTTTCTCTGCTGAGGTTCGTATAGTTTTTCAAACCCGGCCTATGTTTCGTTCTGGGTATAAGGATGTTCTCCCTCCCCTTGAAATTAATTCTATTATATATAAATACGTTTGTAGTTGCGGTGCTGACTACATAGGGAGAACGACTCAACGCCTGGACATGAGAATTAAACAACATTTTCCCACTAAAATCAGGAATCACACCTTGTCTTTGAATGGACGTGTCCCAAATACCTATGGTTCCGCCATATGTGAGCACCTCTTAAATAACAGAAGGTGTGCGGCTAATTTTAGTGTTGATTGGTTCACTGTGTTGTCCCGGTCTCACTCGTTATTTCACTTCAAGGTACTGGAGGCACTTTATATCGGGTCCCGCAAGCCTTCCTTGTGTAAACAGCGTGAATGTTTGTTGGGGCTCGCTGTTATTTGTCTCTAGCTCCTTGTGTTCATTTTCTTTTTCTCCCCATTCCCTTTTCATTACACATTTTCTAGTGTTTTTAATTTAAGTTAAATCTCCCGTGGAAGCCTGAAGAGCGGGAGCGAAACCGGTTGTTTCGTTATTAATATGTCTAGTAATATCAAGCTTCACACTTTTATTTCTGTGATTAAATTTTGTACCTACCAATATATATATATATATATATATATATATATATATATGAACAACTAAAAAATGAAACTCAATTGTACACCATTTTTATGGCCATTTCGCTCCTCGGGATAAATTCCATGGAGCTTGCCAATAAAAAAAAATTAATTGTAACGTTTTTTTTCTTTAAAACTTAAAATTAAAAAGGGGTAGAAAATAGAAGAGAAAAATAGAGGAAAGCAGAGGAACATACAACAAGGGAAAAGGCATTTAAAAGGGCCATAGAAAAAAGAAAAAGAAACCCTCAAGTTCCCCCTCTCTACTTCATCCCGAAGAGAGAAATGATCATAAAAAAGGGGGACAATTAAGTTTCATTTTTATGTAATTCATTTCTATGCTCTATAAAAAATATATTAAGCTCTATTTTGTGGATCAGTTTTAATATTTTATATTATATAGGATTCACTTGGATTACTTACCCACAGATTTTAACTATATATATATATATATATATATATATATATATATATATATATATAGATAGATATATATATATATATATATATATATATATATATATGAAGAAATATAGTTTTAGTGCTCAATATCAAGTATGTAAATATAAATATAAAAGTGAACATTGAAGTCAACACTCAGAGGCGACAGACTTTTTCATGCTAAACGCAATCGTCAGGCCGCGAATGTTGGATTTTTCCTCGACTATTTATATATATAGGTCAATAACATCAATGTACCACTGACCCATATAACGCAACTTTCCGTGTAAGTCAGGACATACCCGTGATTTTCCGTGAATTACGGCACTCACCTATGCTCTAAACTAAGTAATACTCTAGGAAATAACAACACATTTTTATGACACGTTAACATAATTAGGACTAAAAACACATGTAGGACATAAATATATTACATATAATGTACTATAGTACTGTGCCATGTATCCAGTGACAGGGCCCAAAGAGTTGTGAGTTCAATACCCGGTTAAGGCAGTGAAGAACTTGGAGAGGGGAATTAACAGGAGATAACTGATAACTGACATCCATTAAACATAGCACGTGGAACTGGAACAGTCTACCCCAGTAAGCGAAATAAAGGGTTCAGTTCGACATTTCAACCACCTGAAGAAGGCCGGTGCGTACAACAGCCGAAACGTTGTATTAAATATGGCGAGAAAGATGAGGACAATAGTCCGAATAATGTAAATAGTGTACATAATACCTCATATCAGAAATATAGACAGATACTGAAGGTCCGAAACGTTGTATTAAATATGGCGACAAAGATGAGGACAATAGTCCGAATAATGTAAATAGTGTACATAATACCTCATCTCAGAAATATAGACAGATACTGAAGGTCCGAAACGTTGTATTAAATATGGCGACAAAGATGAGGACAATAGTCCGAATAATGTAAATAGTGTACATAATACCTCATCTCAGAAATATAGACAGATACTGAAGGTCCGAAACGTTGTATTAAATATGGCGAGAAAGATGAGGACAATAGTCCGAATAATGTAAATAGTGTACATAATACCTCATCTCAGAAATATAGACAGATACTGAAGGGCCGAAACGTTGTATTAAATATGGCGAGAAAGATGAGGACAATAGTCCGAATAATGTAAATAGTGTACATAATACCTCATCTCAGAAATATAGACAGATACTGAAGGTCCGAAACGTTGTATTAAATATGGCGACAAAGATGAGGACAATAGTCCGAATAATGTAAATAGTGTACATAATACCTCATCTCAGAAATATAGACAGATACTGAAGGTCCGAAACGTTGTATTAAATATGGCGACAAAGATGAGGACAATAGTCCGAATAATGTAAATAGTGTACATAATACCTCATCTCAGAAATATAGACAGATACTGAAGGTCCGAAACGTTGTATTAAATATGGCGAGAAAGATGAGGACAATAGTCCGAATAATGTAAATAGTGTACATAATACCTCATCTCAGAAATATAGACAGATACTGAAGGGCCGAAACGTTGTATTAAATATGGCGAGAAAGATGAGGACAATAGTCCGAATAATGTAAATAGTGTACATAATACCTCATCTCAGAAATATAGACAGATACTGAAGGTCCGAAACGTTGTATTAAATATGGCGACAAAGATGAGGACAATAGTCCGAATAATGTAAATAGTGTACATAATACCTCATCTCAGAAATATAGACAGATACTGAAGGTCCGAAACGTTGTATTAAATATGGCGACAAAGATGAGGACAATAGTCCGAATAATGTAAATAGTGTACATAATACCTCATCTCAGAAATATAGACAGATACTGAAGGTCCGAAACGTTGTATTAAATATGGCGACAAAGATGAGGACAATAGTCCGAATAATGTAAATAGTGTACATAATACCTCATCTCAGAAATATAGACAGATACTGAAGGTCCGAAACGTTGTATTAAATATGGCGACAAAGATGAGGACAATAGTCCGAATAATGTAAATAGTGTACATAATACTTCATCTCAAAAATATAGACAGATAATGAAATGAAATGCAAATAATAGTTATAATGAAATTAAATTGTTTTAAGCTGCTCGTATATCCATTGTTACTTATGACAGTGGTTCTCAGTCGATGACGAAGTGTAAAATCTTGTCTCTCTTGCAGTTTTCGAAATCTTAGGAAGAAAGAAAAACAAACGGTTGTTTTTTCTTTTTTTTCCTTATTATAGTTTTACAAGAAAATTTCCTTATCTCTTACAGGCCCGGGGGCGGGAGCTCAACCCATACACCTGGAGGGGCAATTTGTTACCCTATACCAAAACATGCATCCATACATGAAAGTTTCAGAAAAGAAATGTTAGACCTGTCGAAATTACTTATGAGTGTGTATTTTGCAGACCAGAAGACACATACCCAAAAATCTATTAAAACAGACGTAAAACCTCAAACATCAAATCAACCGAATCAAACTGGGCTTATATTGTTCTGGGATGTGTTAAAATGCAGTGTTTATGGTTTGATAAAGATATATTAAAGTGAAAAAATAGAATGTACACTTTTTGTATATTGGAGGGTACTTTAGAAACCAGATTTAAGCAAAACTGCCGTCATTTTTGCTGTCTTCTTGGATTTTATGCCAATAATTAATCTGATTTTATGATTGTTTGTCTCAATGTGTCTAATTTGACTTTCATTTTAATATTTGAACAATGCTTCAAAAAAACAATGATGTATATACGTGTAACAAACTCTAGTTAGATTGTATTTTACTGAACAAAATATGCCGACTCGAATGTAAGAGAGTACATGGCAGAGGTACACACAGAACAAATGATTTTCATGAACTCATATCATTACAATCCTAAATCTCCGTAACGCCGCCATAATTATCATGTAATTCGGCTTCTGAGTCGTAAAAGCTAATATCGTTGACATCCTCATTGACAACGTTTTCGCAGTTTTCATGCACACAAAGATCGCTGCAAGGAAGACTCAGTTTGATGCAGCCACATGCTCCAGCTGTGCATCTGTTTCTTTTGCAACTACAAGAAGCAAACTCCAAGATTGTGTTGGGTGCTGGATTCTTTAATCCCCATTCAACCTGGGGACAACCGCACCCACCCCCAACCCCCGGAGCCTGTAGTATATCTCTTACAGGGAAATGCAATATGCGTACATATAGGTATATGTTTGAAGCGACAGTCGAACGACTTAAGCCAAACAACCGACCAACGTTCATTGTCATTTCTCCATTTTCATCATCATCATCATTATCAAAACAGTTTCGATTTGAGGTCATGAATTAACATGTTCGCTCATCTTCAGTGACACTGTATACAGATTCGACAATATTTTGCCAGCTTTTTCTGTCTTCTGAGAGTCTGCGGATTCGTTGCAGATCTTCCTTGATTGTAAACTTCTTCAAAGGAAAAGTGGGATCTTTCTGCTTTGTTCTTTGAAAAAAAAAACAAAGAGAATGATTCTTTCCCAAGATATAACTTGATCGTCCATCGAGACGCCCCTTTTTAGGGGTTCCGGTTGCATATATACACCCTTGTGCAAACTATATGCACCCTTGTACAAACTATATACACCCCTGTGCAAAATAATTGAAATAAAACGAATAATTCCGTTATTATTTACTTCCTTTACGGATTTTTCCAATGAAACATGACCCAGTGCACATGTTAGTACTTTGTATGTCCATTCCACGAAGTCTTTCCTTACCGAAGAACCACAGATTCTCGATTGGAATTAAATCAGGAGAGTTTCCGGCCAGTCTATAGTACTTTGATTTGCTCACTGGTAAGGCTTGCCAGTGTGTTCGTGCAGCTTTACAATTTTTGTACGCTTCCTTGGAGTAACGTCCATCGCAGACAATGGCCGCAGGACAACTAATCGACAGTCGAGACAATAGTGTCTGGGTGTAATAAAAATCTAATGCAATCACGGATGTCGCAATATTTTTCAAGGCTAAACAAATTTTATCATACACACCCCTGCAAATGTCCTAATCTGAGGAAAAAATAGAAATCGATTACACCCTGTCACTCGAGTGGGTCTAAAACTGACCGTATGGTGAAAGAAAAGAAACTAAAGCAGTTGTTTCATTTAATTTGCACAAGGGTGTATTAGGAGACACAATGCCCTACACTATGTCTTCCCACAATTTACATCTGACTCAGAATTATTTGCAGTCATCTATTATCCAGTATGAAGGATCTTTTTTGCACGACACCATTGTTGTTCAATGCCACAGATCTGGTCTGTTAGGTCCTGTCATTTGCCATATCCAAACATCCTGCTGTCGATGTCTTCACTATAACCCTGACAGAGATGGCTTCCGGGTGCTATGTTTTGCCAAAGGGCAGCCCGTGATTTGGTTTCCTCAAATTTTCAATCCAGTGTTTTGTTCCCTTCTCCTGGACTTGTCGCCAACCAAGTCTAAAGGTCCCAGTCTATCCTACTATTAGCTGGGGGAAATGGATGCCTACTTTTCTTAAGGGTATTTGCGGGTAAGTAAATGCAATGAACCCGACTGAAATTCGAACTCACCTCTCCGATTTCTCATTTAAAGCCCCTGTGTATTACAGCACCCGCACATCCAGATATAATCTGCCATAACAGACGTTTTTATCTCCATTTAAGAAATTTGTTTCTTATACGGTGATTCCATATAAAAATAGACAACAGTCTGATCGCACACACGCACACATCAATATATGCATACAGTTTTATGTACGTATTTATATATTTGTACATATGTGTTTGCCTTTGTATGTCATTCTCGCCTTTTGCAGGTGTCAATTTTAGAGACGAGAAAGAATGCAGTTACACTGGAACTCTTGTGCAAGAAAATCTCATTAGTTTCTCATCGCTACTCATATTCTGCCACTATCTTGGCAGTCACCTCTTTCGCCAAATAATAACAAAAAGAAAAGCAAACATAAAAGAAGAAAAAAACAGTGTGGCTTCTAATGGAATTTGTATATCGAGATCTTTCGCGAGGTGCTACAAATTGATTAAATGGAAACCCAAGCTGAAAACTTACAGAGAAAGGTTTGACGTAATTAGTGTGGAAGTTTGCCGCTAGGTGTCAACGGAGACTTCATTCGCGCGCCAAGAAAGAAGTGATTTTTCGACAGTGTCCGGCAAAAGATGGACGTACCAGTTCTATTCGATTCGCGCACTTTAATTCTAAACGAACTGGACAAAGTTGTGATATTTCAGTTTCATTGCGAGGAATATTTTTCTTCTTTGCTTGTCTCTTGAGACTTTTTTTTTTCTGGAAAAGTTTCCTTGGACGATAGAGCGTTGTAGCTGTGAAATGACAGGAGACAGAAGCTCATCAGGAATTTCGCGAAAAAAATGCAGTCGTTTATATTCTGTCGTTCATTCGCATTTTCGCCCCTTTGGCATGTCTTCAAGATGAATAAAAACAGATACACAATTCCAGTGATAATCTTTATATGATGCCACATGTAATCGCATATCATGCTACCTTTCAAGACCTAATTTTGAAGTAAATTCGACGACAGCAAATGGATATATAGTTTAGTCAACGGCGTAACCAGGGCCATCAGTACATACGTTAATTTTATATCTCGTCTATGATGCGACCTCCTTAAAATTAGCTTCAAAATTAGATCTTCAAAAGTCACATGATACGCGTGTATACACGGTATATATATATATATATATATATACTAGCAGCATGGCCCGGTATTGCCCGTGCTTGATTCAAAAATAGTACGACTCATACAGCAATCGTTATCACTTGACTTAAAATATTTTTGCCCTTCCTTGCCTTTAGAGGAGTGCCCTTTGCCGTGCTGATGTTGTTACATGCCTTACTTCTTGCCTATATCACACTGCCAACTTTTTCTAAGCTCTATAGCAAACATTAAATCTGTTACGAAAAAAGAACTAAACAAAATAAACACAATACGATCAGCTTTAAAAAACTGGAAAAAACATTTTTAAGGGTTGACCGATTGTCGGTTTGCACTCTCTTTGGGGGTGCTCAGAGTTGAAACTTCACATGATGACTCCTAATGGCCTCTTCATAAATCCGCTCGGTTTTCGCTAAAAACCGACATGCGGTTCAGACGCAATCTGGGCGTATCGGTTTTGGGGTTTTATCGATTTTCCGCGCTGTTTAGGGGTCCGTGGTCATGAAACTTCTGGACAACACTTCTAATGGTAGACTCTAAGAGGGTGTCAAATTTGGTTGAAATGCGATCATTCCTTCTGTAAGCAGAATTTTTTCGATTATCTATTTTTCGATTATCGATTTTTTTTTGAACCTGATTCCGAACTCAAAAATCGAGCTCCGTCATGTCCTTACGGCAGCCATTTGCAAACTTGTGTTGGAAACCGCATCGAAATCGGGTGAGAAATGCGGCCTGGGCGAGGTAACAACGCCCACGACAGACACAGACAGGCAACATGAGAAATATAGATAGTATATATATATATATATATATATATATATAGAGAGAGAGAGAGAGAGAGAGAGAGAGAAAGAGAAATATGCTATAACTGTTTAAATGTCTTTATATACATATATATACACACATATACATTCACATATGCAACTTTTGAAGACCTAGATTTTAAGCTAATTTGACTACAGTAAATGGATATATAGTGTGGTTAATAGCATAGCCAAGGCCAGCAGTACCTACGCTAATTTTATATCTTGTGTATGATGCGACCCCCTTAAAATTAGCTTCAAAATTGTCTTCAAAAGTCTCAGGATACACGTGTATACACGTTATATATATATATATATATATATATATATATATATGTGTGTCTGATTGAATAAATTACAGATATTATGTCTGCTAATTTTTAGCAAAATCCGTTAATACTCACGAATAATCTTCCATGTATTCATATTAAAGGGTGAGAGAAATCTGCTATAACTGTTTACATTTCTTTTATTTTTATTTCCCAAGTACTTTCGATCTTCTTACAAGATCATCTTCAGGGTTGCAAGTAGTACAAAACTATATGAAATTTAATTTTAATGTAAAATTTAGACAATGCCTACATAAAACTGTTAATTCATTTCATTTATTAAGCAGCCGGTTGTCTGTACTTCCTCTCTGTAAGGAACATAAGAAAGCCATCGAGGGCTTGCTCTCGCCCGTCTTGTGGGCGGGACGCAAGCATCACTTCGACAGAGAGGTCTGTGCCCAATGTCCGTGTCATGGGGTGGGAGGGGGATCTACGGATGCTGCACTTGGAGAGTGACAAATTCACTTACAGGCTGACCTTACCTTACTATCATTCCTCCCGTCTCAAGGGCTGAGTGCCATCGTAGGCCCCGGGATCAATCGGTTTTCCTCCTTGGGTGTCTTCCGGCCTAGGAGAGTCATCTATCGTGAACTAGTTGAATGGATCGCGAAAGATCCACTCCGCGCTCGGCTCGTCTCGGCTTGTCGACGGACGAATTTCACCTGTTTTGGTCTTGGTCGCCAGCGGTAGATTACCTCAGCTACCCTGAGTTTTCGCTTACCTGGCGACTGGTTCGGAATTGGCTATCTCTCATTGACAAGACTTTCATATAGGGCTTGACGGATTTGCCAGAGACTGCGAACAGTAGGTCCTTGGTTTACAGGAAACGGCTGCGCACGCCTTCTACCATTGGCCACGGGTTCAGCCCTCTGTCGGCGAGTTGACGGCTCGTATCGCTCCCGAAAAGCTCGTGCTCATTGATTGCGCATACGCTTATGACAATATGTCGCCTCTGTATTTTTGGGTGTAACGGATGGTGTTTCTGTCGTTGCTAGCCACGACTCGAATGATGATTTGGACGACGCGGTAGGCGGAAATCTTGCGATATGAACGCTATTCTCATCAGGATCTGGTCAGATTCTTTGAGCATCAGCTCAGGTTGAAGATCAGATCGGATAAGAAAGCGTTTGGTATCGACAGATTTTAACAAAAGGTTAAGTTTGGTTCGCGTGAACGGGGCTAGCCTTGATTTTCTTTTTTAAGTCTCCCCAAGACACATCGGGGAGATTTCCTGTGAACCCCCCCTCCCTCCCCGGATAGGATAGACTCTTGTGTACCTAGTTAATGTGTGTAATTGTTGTTCCTGGACTATTTCCGACTTGTTCTTTGGTTATGATCCAAGTCGAGATTCCCAACCTTCCCAGTTTTTTTTTGTTTTTTTTTTTTGTCTAGGCTTTTTTTTTCATCTCAACCGGGTCATTTTTTTCTTTCCCCATGTCCGTATTTGTTTTGTCTTTCCCTCCCACTTGGCAAGGGAGCCTCTTGAGTTTGTCTGTAGACAGAATACAGCGGTCTTTCTCGGTTCTTTTGAGGGTTCGACGGGTCCTACTAACATCAATTTAGTTTGTGTATTTCGTTATTTTTTAGTTTGGTTCATTCCCCAACCTTTTCATTGCTTATCATCGATAAGTTTATATATATATATAATTTTATATACACGAATTTTTACGTCACGGGGTGTTTATTTATAGGTCCCCCTGTGTGTATCCGATATTTTGGTGTGTGGAGGATTGAATAATGACGGACAAGTTTTTATGGTGGATGTGTAAATTGTAACGAATGAATGGGTCGTGAATCAGATTAGCAAGGTACAGTGTAACCCGGATATAAGACAGTTGTCGGGACCGGAGAAGAAGTCTCTTATATCAGGGTTTCTCTTATATCCGGGTTTGGTCTATTTTATATACATTAACACAGGCTCTAATTTGGGACCAGAGAAAATCTCTCTTATATTCGGGTTTCTCTTATATCCGGGTTTCTTATATCCGGGTTACACTGTATAAGATAGTGACGACCAGCCTCAACCCATTCCCACTTTTTGTGGCACAATTGCTGTGACATAGTTGCTGTATTGTCGAGTAATAAATGTCGGGTTAGTATTACGTCATAGCCGCGCGTTAAGCTCTTATTGCTTGTCGAACTGCCCAAATCCAGAGTCTCGTCTGGGGAGGTAGACAAACCCGATCCCGTTATAACAGAGTCTACGGTGAATTTTTGCCCGAGCCTACGGACTCAGAAAAAACTACGTTAAATCGGCCTTGTGCCACATCGCGCTCTGTGGAGAGCTCGGGTAAATACCGAGTTAACATTAGGTCTTAGCCACGTGCTAAGCTCTTAGTGCTTGTCGAACTCTCTGCCTTCGGTCAGCGAGGAACCCAGACGAGGCTATTTCAAAAGGCAAGAGTCTCGTCTGGGGAAGTTGACGAACCCGACCCTGTTCATTCGGGACTACGGGGAATTTTTGCCCAACCTCCGGGCTCGGAATCGCCTCAAGTAAATCCTACTTTATGGGATGCTCCGGTAAATACCGAGTTGGCATTAGGTCAATTGCTAAGTGTATCTTCGTGTAGTAAAACCTTCTGTTTCATTACTTAACTTCGAATTTGTCTTCCTTATTTATTTCTCTCTGTTATCTCGAAAACACGAGATACAATACCAACTGTTCTCGGGAAACTTGCGTTGTCTAGCCGCCTCCTCCTCATAATCTTCGCTTTTCTAACACATTCTCTCGTAAATTCTTGCTTTCATGTCACACCTTATTCATTAACTTTCTACAGTGAGTTTTGGTGGTTAGAGTAGTTAGAATGAGGGGTTAAAACGTTCGCTTTCTGAACATAAGACCCGGGTTCGAATCTCATCGTGGTCAATTTATCAGGAATGGGATTTCTTGATGTTATCGAGGAGGCGATCCCAGTGTGCGGCACCTTTGCAAAAATCCAAACTGTTCTATGCCACGGCTTGATCCAAGCCTTTTGAGTGAAATTGGGTTGATGGAAATATTTGCCAGCTGCCGAAGTCGAAAGTCATTGTGACCGAGTGTTTGATTGTACTGGGCTTTGTTAAGACTGTTGATCACGCCAGATAATGCACTCTTATTTTTCTTTTGCAGTGAGAGAAACTCTTTACAAGGCCCGAGGACCACTCGATGTAGAGGGTTACGTTAGGAGGCCATTTGCGTGTATAGGTGAGGAAGATAAGCATTAACCCTAACATTGAATAGGTTAAGATTGTCGGTTTCACAGTGTAGTTGTTCGCGGGATGGTGCTGCTCGAATGGAACTTACTTCTCAGCGATAGAATGTAGAGGGAATGTGAGTGGTTTGCATTTGGTTGTACACGAAGTACAACACTTCACCCACAGGATGCTGTAGTAACGGTACGTGTCTCTTTCCTATACCCCCGCACCATGTTACAGTTTTTTGTGTATATTATGTAATTAGTGAGCCCGTTCGAATGACACCACTCACTTTATAGTCTACCAATGGAAGGTTAACCAATCAGAAGCCGCAGAACATTCTATCCGTCGTGTATAAAGGCGGCCATTTTTGTTTACTCTACCCGAATGACCATGCCAACTTGTCAGGCGAAAATGCCAGAAGGAAGTATTACGCTCTGCTACGATATCCACTGCGAACCTGAACTACGCTTTCCTACTGTCTCCGAATTATTCCCTGCCAACCTCTGGATTCTATACTCGAAGACGACCGTCATGAATTTGTAACATTGGTTATGAAGCCCAGATCACGATTTTATTTTGACGGGAATGAATCGCGATATAAATTATGGGAGACGAAGTTTTTAGGCTACCTCAGAATACAATAACTCCGTGACATCATTCTTTGCAAAGTCGACCAGGAGGGGGGGATGATGATTTTATGGAAAGAAATGCGACCGTGTTTGCTGAATTAATGCAATTCCTGAACGACAGTGGTTTGTCTTTAATAATGAGAGAGGACAATGGCCGGAGAGCTCTACAGATTTTGCGTGAATACTATTTGTCAAAAGGTAAGCCTAAAATTATTGCTTTATATACTGAACTAACCGCGTTAAAGAGAAGAAAATGAATCAGTAACCAATTATTCCAGCAGAGAATGTCACAAATGCCTTAAATTTGCAGGTGAGACTATCTCGGATGGGCTGCTAATAGCCATGGTCTTGAAGGGTTTGTCACCGTCATTCAAACCATTCACGACAGTTATAACTCAAAAAGATAAACAACTAACTTTCACTGAGTTTAAAATGGCGTTACGTAGTTATGAAGAAACTGTAACACACCACCGGGTGGTTTCTCGGTCCACAGTGAACGACGTGTCGCATACTGTACAATACAATCACTACACTGTCTCCTGTCCTAAAAAGAAGTTCGTAGAAGCACCACTACTATCACATAAACATCTATCTCTCCTTCCAACACGAGAAAATACCCAGTTCAACTTCGCTATAAACTGATGACTCCCGTAACAAACTGGTAGCCTAATGACCGGACCAGCTAGACGGAGTTTCGACCATCTTCAACATCCCTTCGTCAGTCTCTCTTCCCGTGGACCCTTCAATACAGCGTGAACGCGGAAAGCGTTGACGGAGCGACACCTAAGAACTGGTCACTGTCTATTCTGTTTACCAAAGGAAAACAACCTCATTTCGCCAACAACATATGGTCACAGTAGTGTAGTAACAGACTATAGAGAAATCCGAATACACATAGGAAGGTCGAAAGAAGCCTTCCAGAAACTAAGCAAAGTATAAAGTGATAAACAACTAGTGTGGGAATGCTATATAATATACCGGATGTAACCACAAAATTGTCTAAATCGTGTATCAGCATGGGATAATTGTCCAGCCCACAAAATGTTTAATATCTAAAAAAAAAAAAACACTAAACTAATTGAGTTTCTTTTTTGCAGGATTTCAGGCAAGACGTTTAGCCATTTGACACCATAAGAATCACGGAAAAACACTTTGAATCATTCAGCTAGAAAGAGGACATGTTAAAATCGCTTTGTATCAGCCTTACTGTCTTCTCGACTGAGCAATGGTAAGAGGAAAAAGATCATTCAGGCCTTCATTAATGGTACCAACATTCATACTCTGGCTTCCATCTTCAAAGTCCATTCAAGAACCATCAAGAGAACGGTGAATAATTTTAGAAAAGAGGGAGCAGGAAATCGGGTGATGATGTCACAACAGGAAGTGGGATCAACTTAGAGCTAAACAGATCAATTAGAAAAGATCGAACTCAATCCGTAAGACGTTTGGCACGTGAGAAAGGAGTTTCAGCTATGACAGTCCAAAGAGTAATGAAAAATGACTTGAAAATGAAATCGTACGTGAAACGTGTGTAGGACCTTGTTACTTCGGGACAGAAAGTTAGAAGGTCAGAGACTAGAGACGGCGAAGATCATCTAGAATAAGTTGAAAAATGATCCTGAAACACACACACACACACACACACACACACATATATATATATATATATATATATATATATATATATATATATATAATTATTTCTTTAAAAATATGATTCCAACGCTACATAAGAGTTCTCAGATTTCAAAACAATTAAATTGAATTAAAGTACCAAGCTCTGTTCCATGTTCCATCTTCAAGCGAAATTTTTTTGGGTTCCAAAAAATTTTGCTTGAAGATGGAACAGAGCTTGGTACTTTAATTCAATTTAATTCAAATGATTATATTGAAGTTTTCGGCTCTTGTTTTGAAACATGAGAACTCTTATGTAGCATGTTGGAATCATATTTTTAAATAAATAATTATATTTAAGCTCTACTTTTGTATCGAGCACTGTTTTTTTAAAATAATAACAAAAATACAAAAGAACTTATTTACCTAACGAGTTCTTTCCTATTTTCTATATATTTTTACACACACACACACGCGCACACACACACACACACACACACACACACACACACACACATATATATATATATATATATATATATATATATATATATAATTAAGTAATTTATCAATTGTTCCAGCGGGTCTCGGTGACAAAGATGGAGCGATTCAAACTGGATATAGCGCCGTTCGATCACATATTCCGTGGTGGAACTCATCCGCGTTTCACTTTTATCTATAGGACGGTGCCTCCACGATCCACGACTACTATCACCAAGCCGCTCAGTCCAGAAGCCGGTTCAAGCAAGGATATACAAGTGATAGAAATTAGGAGGATTTGAGATAATTATAATTAAGTAATTTCTAGAAGAAACCCAAACAAAAAATAGGAAAGAACACGTTTGGTAAATAATCCAGATTTATTTAGTATTTTTGTTTTAATTTTTAAAAAACAGTGCTCCATACAGAAGTAGAGCTTACATTATAATCATCTTTTTTGTAAATATGAATCCTTCGCTACATGAGTTCTCATGTTTCAAAATCGAGAACTCTTACGTAGCGAAGGAATCATATTTAAAAAAATAATCATAATATTATATATATATATATATATATATATATATATATATATATATATATATATATATATATATATATATATATATTCCGCGGTGGTGTAATGAATATAGCTCGGATTGAGGAATCGGAGAGCCGAGTTCGAAGTACAGTCGAATCTGTGACATTCACTTACGTGCTAATACCCTTGGGAAAGGTATGAATCCTCTTCTTCTCCCCTCAGTTATGGGTAAATAGCAGGATAGACTGGGTTCTATGGCTTTTGATGGCAACTGGTCTAGGAGAAGGACAACTCTGAATTCAAAACCTGCGGAGGGTCGTTTGGGGACTTTGTATCCGTCTCTTCAAAAAGTGTGGTTGGTTCTGCCCAAAACCTTCACCATTATAATCAATTCATATGTGCTGGTGTCTGACTGCCGGTTCCTATACGACGGGAGAGTCCACTATATATATATATATATATATATATATATATATACTAGCAGCATGGCCCCGGCGTTGCCCGTACGACTCATACAGCAATCGCTATCACTTGACTTAAAATATTTTTGCCCTTCCTTGCCTTTAAAGGAGTGCCCTTTGCCGTGCTGATGTTGCTACATGCCTTACTTCTTGCCTATCTCACACTCAAATTTTTCTAAGCTCTATACTAAACATTAAATCTGTTACGAAAAAAGAACTAAACAAAATGAACACAAAGCGATCAGCTTTAAAAAAGGACTCGTAGCTGGAAAAACCAAATTAAAAAAGAATGTTAACAACAAATACTTTTTCACACCCAACCTAATTCTGCGGAATCAAAATCAACGTTGAGTTTAAGCAAGCGAATGAGCCAATTGGAGTAAAGTGTCATGCAGATTTAAATTTTTCCCACTTGTGACGAATGCAGCTATCGATTTTTTTTTTTTTTTGCATGCTAGCATGCTAGTTAACATTCGTGTCAGTCAGCTATTGGCTCTCAGGCTGGCTAATAGAATCTTCCTGCCTATTCGTGGCAGCCAGCTATAGGCTCTCACTCTGGCCAGTAGAAAATGGCCGCAAACTACATGAAAACTGCCGTAGAAGCATGAAAAAATCGATTATTTCCACTATCAATGGGAGTTGGGAAATGCAAAGTCGGTCTTGGCCTTGTTGATAACTTGGAGCATGTGCATGTAAATTTTGGTGCAAATCCGTCGAAAATTGCTGCCGTGCATTCGTTACACACACACACACACACACACATCCTGCCTTATATAGATAGATAGATAGATAGATAGATAGATAGATAGATAGATATCAGAACTTTATTTCAATCCTTCATGAACTTCCCATCCTTAGCTAATTAATGATGAACATGTCATTTTCGTTTATGATCGATTTCATCCCTATTCTTCCGTTAATCTTGGAGAGTAATTATACATGCTTATTGCTCAAAGTAGTGTGGCACCATGCATAATTAGAAAACTGAAAAGAGATATTCATAAATATATGATTTATTTTTTTCGGTTTGTTAACCATTTGATAGTTATTTAGAGATGAAGAATATTTTAGGGTTTTGAGAATAATTCTCTAATTGCGTTTAGGCGATCTGAGGGAAAGAAAGAGAGGGGAAGAAAGAAAAAAGAAAGAGAAATAGATGGTACAAAACCCGGTCATAAGCACACACGCTAACTGACACATAACAGGTGTCAAAAGATATCTAGGTCAAAGTACCTGACCGAAATCCACGAAAAATGGAAGTTGTTATAATTGGTTGAAGAAATAGAGTTTAGAGATAATAAAAAAAAAGAAAAGGAAAGACAGAAACATAATACGAAACAAGGTCGTAAGCGAAAACACACACGCTCGACTGGCACATGTCAAAATTATCAGGTCAAGCACTTGATCTAATTCCGTGTCCACGGAAGATGGAAGTTTGTTTAAGTTGGCTGAAGAAATAAAATTTTAAAGACAATGAAAAAATATTGATAAGTAACAAACGAAAAGGGTGTCATTGAGATGATAGGTAACAGATGGGGAAATGTATACGAAAACAAAACATTAATACACAGAACCCAGACAATTTCTGGGGTTGAAAAAAACCACCCAAAGTGAAAATGCTTTTTTGAGATAATGTAGATTTTATTATCGGCCTGAGAAAAATGGAATATTTGTATTAGCTCGCGAGAGACGCCGACAGGTCTAGGAAAATCCCTTTCTTGGATCGTGTCCAATTAGCGGCGGTCACGTGATGTGCGAGGGAGGAGGAAAGATGCCCGACCAGGACCCCATTGGTCGAGAGCGGTCACCTGACATACGAGGGACCAGGGGAAGCGGGTATGCGCCTCCCCCCAGAGGCACAGTAAGGAAGTAGGAGTGAAAGTAAGAGCGATAATGGGAAATCCCTAATCAGAAATAATACGACTTTAGAATTATCAAGAAAACCCTGGCGCCGACAGACCCACCCCAGTTTGTTACGGCGTCAATAAAAGCAGGACTCAATCGACAGAAATCAGTTGCAGTTACGCCGCGGACAGCGAGGGAGCTTGAACGCGGGCGGCGGGCCCGGTTCATTCGCCCCCTTGCGGGCAAGAGAATCCGAAGTGAAGAAATTCGTCCAACCCAAGTCGAAGTGAAGAAAATTGCCCGAAAACCGAAGAGAAGTTAAGTTGGAGTTGGGGTTGCGCCTCGGACGAAGAAGAAGTTAACTTGCAGTTGCGCCTCGGAGAAGTTGGAATCAAACCAAGCCTAAGAAGAGAAATTCGTCCAACCCAAGTCGAAGTGAAGAAATTCGCCCAACTCAAGCCGAAGTGAATAAGCTCGTCCAACCGAAGCCGAAGGGAAGAAGTCGATTCGCGCACTGACGGCGAGAAAAATCAGCCGTGAACGACAGGTAGAGATCAGCGCCCAGTGTCGAAACCAATCCACACCCCGAAATGCAAATTTCTAGAGAGTAGGCAACTCGAAGCCTTAAAGTTGTATGGTAGAAGCTTGGTGCCACAGTCCACAAAACGGGTCGGGAGGTAAGAATAATTTTGTGTAACGAACATTTAGATATAAAAGGTTGTTACCTTTTTCTTCAATAATTTTTGACCTTGTGAATTTTTCTTTTTCTTGTGTGTTATCACCCCCGTTGAACTCAGCTTGCATACGGCCCCAATCCCTGTTTGATCCCGTCTGTCTAAGATCTAATCACAACGTGGGTAGGCAGACCGGAGATCAGTGCAGTTACCCTAGTAACCAGGCGTTGGAAGCGAGTTGGGAACGGCGAGGCTGGTATTCATCTAACAAAGGGTTAGAACGTCACACTTGGAGCAGCGAGGAGCGAACAGCTGACGCCGCGGCAAAGACGTCACATCTGGTGTCGTGACCATAGGACCAGAACCCTGGACCACGTCACGTCACAGTTGGCGCCGCGAAAGAGATCGAACGACAGAGTCGACGCTGCGACCAGGGGGGGGGGGCGACGTCACAGTAGAGTCCAATCATGTTATAAAATCCTCGGAGAATTCCAGTAAAATATCTTTAATCATTTCTGAGATACAACGGTTCAGAGCTTAATCTAACAATTGAACAATTTTACTATTAAACCCGGTATAATCACCTATCTGGTAATAAATACTGGACAATTTCTTCATGGATCTAAAGCGATAGGAATGAGGTTCTATCTACTGAGAATACCATGGACTGAACAAAGAGGGATTTTTAAGGAAAATAGAAAGTAAATGGGCATATATACTTCTCAGAAAGAGAATCCTGAAATGCCTGGGACGCATAATGAAAAAAGAAGGCCTAGAAAATTAAACACTCACAAGACAGATTGAAGAAAAGAGAAATAACAAGAAACAGGGAGTAATCTACTTAAAGAGTTTCAGTGAACGGATTGCAGAACAATTACAAAATGGGATACAAATGGTTAGAATAATTACTTAGAACAACAAAATTTATATTTGGGAAGCTACGTTTATTCTCTGAGGCCCGATCCTGCGCCTGGTAACTATGTGGTTACCTTCCAGGTTAACCTTCTGATGAACCTGGATCTTTTGGCGGATGCTCTGATGTGACGATGAGTGCAAAGCCTACTTTAATATCTCTTTGGATGAGCCCAGTATATATTAAGGACACCACAGATCAACTCCTCTTAAAAGAAATGATAATTATTGGCATAAAATTCGATTAAAATTCTGGTGTTTCCTGGTGTGGATCACGTGCTGCAGTTTGTGCAGTTCTCAGTGTATCACCTTTCCCATTCAGTCACATTTATTTTTGTATTTCTGAATAAATTTTCCTGTGTTTACTTATTATATATACGAACAGAACTGTTTGGTTTTGCTCGGGTACGTAAAATTAATACAATTACATGACTTACTTCAATATAGCTTATATCAATGGCTTTAGCCACGTCACACGGCATGACAGTCTCTACTAGACCATCATGTTAAAGCACTGTTGAAGGCGGAGGCAAGCGGAGACGGCAACTCAAGAGCTGGTCAGACAAAATCAAAGAGTGGACGGACAAGACAATGTCGGTACTCCTGGGAGATCAGCCTGGGTGTGGTTTCTTCTGCCCTCAGGTTCCACCGAGGATTGAAGCAGTCAAGGGACTAATGATGTTTAGAAAATGACCATTCTTACAGAGAAGCATCTATGCGCAAAGATATAACATTCTTCTTTTTCTTTTATGTGCTGTGTCCCTTCGGGACGTTAGGTGATGATGGCCCTCCACATCTTTCTGTCTCTTGTAGCTCTTAATAAGTTTTGTCTTTTTGTTATTTATCCCAAATCCTGTTCTCCCATCCACTTGCCCAAGCTCATCAAGTACGTTACGCGCTGCTTTTCTCTTTCCTGTGAGTATCTTGTTTTCCAAGCCCTCTTTCCTCATTATGTGCCCCCAAAATTTCAATTGCCTCTTCCTGATGTTAAGTATGTTTCCTTTTTATTTCCATTTTTTCCAAAACCTCGTTGTTCCTCATATGTTCGACCCATGGTATCCTCAGCATCCTTCTATAGAACCACATTTCCGAGCCATTGTCCATTGCACCAGTGTTATATCCAGACACAGTTCCAGAAAGAAAAGCCTTTACATGTCAGTTAATTCATTTTAATTAAGTGAATAAGTTTGTGACCGAAAACTATTATATTACTAGCAGGGTTTGCCCGCTCGCTATCTCTTCGTAAAGTAAGATATATTCACTACTTGAAATCTTTGACACAAAAATTTTAAATGAACATTTCATTGGCTTGTTATAGTTAAGGAAAGTTTTACAAATAGATGCCAACTTGTTGAAAGCCAAGCAAAATGCCAATTTCAAACACTTCTGCACTATATAAGACGATATTCCTAAACAGAACTATTTTTGATATGAAAATCAAAACAATCCTCGAATAAAAGAATAATAATAAAGGACAGTTAATTAATAAAATAAACTTTTTTAAAATCAATATGCAAATTAGTTAAACCTTAAGAGTGATATTGGCTAAAAGTAGATAATATATAATGCAGATATTGAGCCCTTTGTTTGTAAATTACGATAAAGTAGTTTGCAACACGTTTATTTATCATGTTTCTGTTGCGGGGGCTCGGGGAATTATTGTTCCTTGCCCGGATGTACGCACCCGTGCTCCTCACATTAATCCGACCTTGTGTCACAACCTGAGTAAATACAAATTACTATTATCATGTTTCAGTCGTGTCTCTGTCCTTGGGCAGAGTACACTCAGGGGCGACTCCGTCAAAGGACAGAGTTGCAACTGGGGAAAATTATACTAAGAAGTGCCGGCTCATTTCACTAAAGAGAGGGATCGGTGCACAAAGAACCATTACACTACTTGCATATCCTATTAGATAACAGCAAAAGAAGTTGGAAGATTATGTAGCTTCAGTGGTGAATTGAATTTTTTTTTAAACCATTAGTAACCCTTATTTCAATTTTCAAACATTTTCTTGAATTTCATTGGTTGTTAAATAAAAATAAGCTTCGAGAAATTTTCATAACAAGACAGTCAAAATTTGTGCAAAAATAGTCTCAACTGACATAAAAAAAAATCTTTCTCAAATTCATCCCTAATGCAAATGTTTCAAGAAATCCTATTGGCTAAAAAATAAAAAAAATACAACATTCGCCCACGCATTTCTCAGAAAAATTCGCAACAAGCTACCAATCCGCTGGAGCCGATTTTGTTGTTTAAAAAAAAAACTATAAATAGAAACAGCAAACACGTTTTCGTCGCATTTTGAGACTCACACACGCAAAGATACACACGGGAATTATATGTCAAAATTGCCGCCAAAATAAACAAACTTTCTTTATGTGAGATTAGAAAAATTCATACAACAAACTTTTTCACTTAATATCTTTCATAGAAAAATCTTTTGTCTAAGTTAAATTCAACCTTTTCAATCAAAGGCAGACAACTTTTTAGACATTGAACATTTCTGAAACAGCAAAGAACTTTTTCTCTATACCTTTGCACACATCATTACAAAGAAATTATAAATTGTATATATAAAATTTAATCTGTTGTCTCAAACATGTATTTTTTTGTCGTGGTTGAATATCGTTACCATTTGGCTATTTCTTATAATTTATGTTTGTGAATATTGCAAATTTTATTTGCAGCACAATCTTAAATATTCACGTATCCTTCTTAGATCCACTACAATTTCATTTGAATTTGAATACTTATTTCCGTTGTAAACTGTTCGATTCATTTGGAATCATAATGATTAGGATTTTAATGTTAATGATTTTTCTTCTCAGGGCTGCCGCTTTAACACACAATTTCCACACCACCTTCTTTTTCATAGTTGTCGTCTGATTATTATTAGCAGTAGTAGTAGTAGTAGTAGAAATTTTCATCGTCTTCCCCATTGTTCTTGATATTGTCATGATATAGACTTAGTTATGTTACTCATCTACATTTCACTTATATTTTATCATTCCCGTTTCTGTTTTTATAAGAATAACCAAAAAAATAATATGAAAGCTCTCGATTGATGGCAGTAAAAGAATATGTGTGCCACAAAAATAATAAAAAAAGAACACTAACGAAAAAAAAAAGCCGAATACATTTCCCACCCGACGGGTTCGAAACGATCAAAAAGTGTAATTAAGACGCTATCAAGGTAGATTTGGCAAAGACAGTGTGAAATTAATCATTAAATAGTCAAGAGAAAAAAAAAAAGAAGAAACCCCCAAAGCAGGGGGAGGGTGTCTACAAGAAATAACAGCCTTGTCCCTATATATCTTTCTGTTATACTTAATTCGACATTTTTCTTTAACTACCATGTCGGCCATTTTGTTTTTTGTTTTTTGCGTTTTTCTTAATTTTTTTCATTTTTTTTTTATATTTGATTTCGTTCCGGTAGAAGTACTTTCATCTTCTTCCTCGTCATTAGTCTTGACTTTCTTTTTTTTTTCTTTCTTTTCTCTTTCTTTATTTCATATTTATTTCCGTTCCTCTTTCTCTTCTCTGATTATCATCTTACTTTCTTCCTCACTTTTATGTTTTCTCTTTGCCCTTTTCATCATGTTTACCTCATTTTTCTCTTTCTTTTTCTTTATTTACTCGCACATCAATACCATAACGTTTATTCCACATTTTCTTTTTTATATTTCCCTTTCTAGTTTATTTTTTCTTTTCTTATTTCTTTCCACTTTTCATTTGTTTTTCTTTTTCCCAATTTCTTTCTTTTATCTTCCTTCAATTTATTTTTCGAGCCATTTTCTTTCTTTTTTTCTTTTCTAGATTATAGATGCATTTTCTCTCTTCTTTTTTTCTCAACTTCGTTTCCTTCATTTCTTTTCTTCCTGTCTTCAATCAATCATACCTTTCTTTCTACCTATGATCCCTTCCTTTCTTTAACTTCTTCTCGCCTTTTCTTTATTTACCTTGTTCAATAGGCTTCTGCATTTTAGGGAGGAAGACAACCTGGGAGAAACGATATAAAATTTACAGCAAGTATTTTTATGGCAAAAGATCGTCTCACAGCAATGAATAGACACTTCATCTTATAAATAGAGAAATAACCGCGTTGAAAAAAGAAAAAAGAATCAGAACTCGTACTTGGAAAGATGAACTTATTGATGGTTTATATCTGTTAACGAACTGATGTGTCTGACTTGGGCCTTATATCCGTGTTATCGAATACATGGTTAACTATTCGCATTATATTTCTTTAGTAAAATCATTTGCCTGTGTGTCTGATTATGCTTAAATGTTTATATTATAAGGTTACACTCACATCATAGCAGCAGAAGTTAGCCTTGTGTTCACAGAGATAAAAACATACTTGACTAGAAATAAAACGTACACAAATAACAGAAAAACCATGGTAAATTGCCAGTTAATTTAATACAATTTATTTATATTTTTGTGTGTATTGGTGTGTATTTTTAAATTACAATTGTTTTATGGTACATGTGATGAAAGGGAGAATTTACTCCGTAGTATTACAAGACATTTGACAGAATGAAGTTAGACACGTGTTGCTCGGATTAAGGTTAGTGGAGAAGAGATTGAATTTAACGTCTTTTGGTGGGATGTCTGTATTTCCGGCAGAACAGTCTTTGTTGCATGCTGGGGGTATTTTTTATTAAATTTAATTTTTATTTAATTTATTTAATACAACGTTATTGTTTTATTTTATTTTATTTATAATCATCATCATTATTATTATTTTATATTTTATTTTTATTTATTTATAATAATAATAATATCCCTACAATATAACTTTTTACGCAACCGTTTATGAATGTGTAAACACAGTACATATGAAAAAGAATTACATTATTACTTCAACTATTTTTGATAGTCCCTCGTCAGTATCAAAATAAATACATGAGAATAGAGAAGAGAAAGAATATAAAGAAAATACGCATAAGGAAAAAAATGCACGTAAGGTGGAAAAAGCCAAAAAAAAGAAAAAATAGGCGCAAAGTTAACTGAGGCACGTAAGATGTTGCGTCCAAGTTCGAGACCATGTGACTCACGCGATGTGTTCCTCTAGAGTTGTAATAGTAGTAGTAGTCATCTGACTGCACTTTTATCACAAAACAGAGACTACACTTTTATCTCCTTGTATAAAAGTGGGTTCCTAAGCCTTTCATAATGATCATTTTATAAACGACGCGAGGGCGTCCGTGTGGACTGCTTCGTTTTAATAATTTTTTTTTTGTCAGTCATTAAAATGCTTTCTTTTAAACGTTATTCTTCCTCCTTGCCTCGAACCACTAAAACTCGCCCCAGACCTCAAATAGGACTCGTAGATTGGTGCCATCGCTAAAGATGCCGGAATAACGGTCGATAGCTTGTATTTCTCCGGAAAATATCTAACTCCTGCTGCCATGCTCTAGTTATACAAGAGTCAGATCCGACCGAAAATGAGACATTGCAACCATATCTACCCAGCCTTTACTGACGAACATCGACAGAGTTCAAAAGCATTTACGCGGCCTTGTGAGTGATGAATTATTCTCAACACTGCAGTCCCTTATCCCACAGACGAAACGACCCTAGCCTCTCACTACTCTATGGAAATTACTTTGTCAAATCTTCGGAAGAATTACACTCATTAATCCCAGACCTTCACAACTACGACCTACCATTTCATGGTCACAATTTATATATATATATATATATATATATATATATATATATATATATATATATATAAGTGAACATTGAAGTCAACACTTAGAGGCGACAAGCTGTTTCATGCTAGCATGAAACAGCCTGTCTCCCTCTAAGTGTTGACTTCAATGTTCACTTATATATTTACACACGCTCTATCTCTGATATTGAACACTTTATCCCATAAATATAGCACACCGTAAGACTATATTTCTTCATATATATATATATATATATATATATATATGTATGTATGTGTTATGGGACCTTACCCATAATAACATAATGGACTATTCCATACGTAATAAATACTGCGCCTCAAGAGGAAGCAGGGAGTTCAGTCTGAAGTCGGGCGACCGGCTGATTGGTTGAACTCTCGGCCTTTGGGCGGGGAGGAACCCGAACGAGGCTACACCGAAGGGCGGAGTCTCTTTCGGGGAGGTAAACCGACCCTGAACCCGTTTATACGGGTTCAAAGGGCATATTTTTGACCGAGCCTACGGGCTCGGAGATGCCACGTTAAACCGGCCTTGTTCCACATGATGCCCTCGTGAGGGGCGGGGTGACTAAATACCGTTCAGTCTGAAGTCTGGGGTGAGGTACCTTAGAAGTCCGTCAGTCAGTCAGAACGAGCGAGTCAGTCAGTCGAGTCAGAGGCAGTCCGAAACAGAGTTGCGTTCAGACAATTACTACTAAACCTGATTGTTCGTACTAACACTTTCTATTTCTCTGTATATATTCCTGTTTGTAATATATCTGTGTTATTCCATATACGTGTTCGAGTTCTTCTTTATTGGTTCTACCTTGGACTATCACCGTGGTCCAAGGAACCGGACCATAACAGTGGCGACGAAGATTCGAACTCACACGTGAAGAACAAACAACAAAATCCCCTCTCGTCAACATAACAGTGGCGACGAGGAAACCAACTCTCTACGCGGAGGACATACCTTTTTTTTTTTTTTTGGCTATCCGTCGCGCATAACAAGTGGCGACGAAGATTCGAACTCTTGCGTGAAGAACAAACAACAAAATCATCTCTCGTCAACATAAGTGACGACGAAGAAACCCCTAAAAAGGAAATACGAACTCTATACACGGAGGATGAATTTTTTTATTTATTTATTTTTTTTTTTGCTATACGTCACACATAACAAGTGGCGATCTGGAAAACCCTTAAAGAAAAATAAACTCCCTACTCGGAAGACATATTTTTTTTTGCTATCCGTCGTACCTAACAGTGGACGACGATTAAATTCTAAAAAAAAAAAAAAAAAAAAAATTTCTTTTCTTGATATCAAATTTCACTGACAACAAAGGAAGTTTTTTTTGCGAACACAGGCTTCAGAATATCAGGTTACACAAAAAAATACGTTAACATGAAAGATCTTAAGTCAACCATTATGGAACTTATCAAAATCCAGTTTGAACAACAATAAAGGTACGAACAAAAGCATATGGAAATGCAAGAATTATTGAAGATTTCAAGTACGCACCCGACGAAGATAAAATTTTTGCAAATTACTTCCGAAGGTATGAAGATCTATATGATTTTGACTGCAAAGATTGGTCAGACGCGCGTAAAGTACGCCTTTTATTAAGAAAATTAGGCACAGGCGAATATACCAAATTCGTTGATTATATCCTTCCCAGAAAAACAAGCGAGTTAACGTTCAAAGAAAATAAAATGGCGGAGGTATAACGTCGCCATTACTAATGATCACTCCAAACAGTTTCGTAATCACCATTATACTCAGCCAACTCTTTCTGAATCCTCTGCACTGTCCTCAGATTGACAACTAAATATTTTGAAATGTTCGTATTGGAGCTTCCGATGCAAATGCCAAGCAGTACAGCATGCCGTTTCCAAATTTCTGGTGCAATAAATTGTGTCATGGTGCTCTTTTTTTAACAGACGTTTTCCAACTGACCCTACTATAATGTGCAGTCGACAAAATCAAAAACAAACAACGCGTATGCACGAAATTAAAAATAAAGAATGGCGACAATTTACGCATCACACCCTGCATTTTTTACAGAATTCCACAATGCATGTCCCTTTAGTATATTCTGAGAGTGTCAAATTTTCCAAGCCCTCTATCCTCATTATGTGCCCTGGAAAGTACAACAGTCTCTTTCTGGTACAAAGTATAAATGATTCGTTTTTTTTTGTTTTTTATTGTTTTTTTTTTTGTTTTTTGGGGGGTTCAGGGGTTCGGGGGTTCTTTGTTTCCATTTTCCCCTGATCTTCATCCTTGCTTATATGTTCAGTCATGGTATCCTTCTACAGAACCACATTTCTTTTGCCTAAAGACTCACCTTCAGTTGTGAAGAGATTGTTCAGTATTCATTGTCATATAGGATATATATATATATATATATATATATATATATTGCATAACATTTCTGTACTCTTTGCTTCGTTTCTGACGAAATTTTCTTGTTTCTTAATACTTTGCTTAACATTTGGAAGGCATCTTTCGCTATCAAAATGCGCCTTTTGATTTTGGGCGCTCATTTCCCATCATGTGTTAAAAGATTTGCTATTTTTTTTAAAAGCAATTCATCCCAAGCAAGGCGGGAGTGCCACTAGCACGCAAGGGGTTACAGAGAATTGAGAACAATAGTAAAGAGGCAAAGATTCAGAGAAGGACAGAGATCAAGGTATCAGATGTCGACTGATATTATACTTGAATATTTGAAGGTTGTAGTCATCGGGGAACCAAGCATGGGGAAAGGAGTTCCACAGACGAAAAGTACGAGAGAAGAAGCTGTTTGAGTTGAAGAGACAGTGAAAGGATAGGACCGAGATGCCGGCCTAGTAGATCGCTTAAATTCATGCAGTCTGGGAAAAAAAGAAAGTAGCTCAACGGAACAGTTGCCGTGAAAATACTTGTAGAAGAGACAGAGGGAAGCCACGACACGTCTGTGAGAAAGCGACTGTAGACTAGATGCCAGATCAGGACCTATCACATTGCATATTAGTCACAGTATTTTGTGAGGACCTCGAGACGTACAGCAGGGGCTACTAGACCATATATGACAGCAATATTCCATGCAAGGACGGGTGTTTGATTTATAGATTTGAAGGATGGACTCAGACGAGAAAAACTTTCTGTCACGACACAGAGAACCAACTTTCCTTGCGGTAGATGAAGCTATTGATTCAATATATTTATTCCAGCTCATGTAAGCGGACAGCGTGAGACCAAGCAGGCGTAACGAGGCTTGTATTTGCTTAATTCTGTTATCCCCAATTTGTTTAGCGCATATTGGGATGTCCTTTTTGCTGACAACCATGTATTCTCTCTTCTTACAATGGATGTTTAGTCCTTGCTTTTCTTCACTGCCGCCTGTAATAGTTCCTGTAGTTTCCTTTCTGTGTTTACAATCAACACCGTGTCATCTGCATATCTCTTATTAAGATTATAGGCGCCAATAATGAATCCTGGTAGGACTTCTAATTCTCTCAGGATTACTTCACTGTATAGGTTGAATAAGTCTGGCGAGAAGGCATATCCTTGTCTTACGTCCCTTTCTACTTTAGTGAATTTACTGAATTAATTTTCTATCCATATCTCGGTCGTTTGCTTGCAGTGTAAGTTCTGGATAATTCTAATAATCTTCCCAAATAAAGCAGACTTACCTTACAGTTCAAACAGTTGCGTGTGATTATTCACGAAACGCATCTCGTTCTAGGTATGACGATAAACTATAAGTCTTCTGATCGAGAGATTGGAGGTTTTGAGGGACATGGAACTACCTCTTAATTGCTATTGTTCCCAAGCTCACACTGACCAGGGTTGGTAGCACCCGATAGGGTCCCAGCTATGGGTAAATAGTGAACCCCCAGACAAAAATGAACTGTACATTTTTATAATAAAATGAGCAACAGTACATTTTGATAGCAAAATGACAATCAATGCAACGCTAGAAAAATATAAAAATATATTTTTATAGAAAAATTACCAACAATACATTTTATGATTTATAAAATATATTGCTTAAAAAAAGATACCTTTACTCTTAATGAATAAAATTATGTACAAAATATCTGTAGTTGAAAGCATAAAATTACTTACAAAATATGTAGATTTCGGCATTAAGTAACCCATATAGGTATTGATATGCCACTAAACAAAGTCAAAAAACAAACGAAACACAGCAAATAGCTTTTAACATAGTTTTTTTTTTCTTACGTATTATTTTCAAGTTTTTCATTATTATCCACAGTGATTCGATAATTATGTTGAATAAAATACCGATTGAAGATTAAACACTCAAAATACTTTCATTCTAAATAGAAAATAAAATGATGACCAGGTATTAAAAAAAATGAATATTTCAACAAAACACAAAATACATTATTTACATTATTCCGACTATTGTGCTCATCTTTGTCGCCATATTTATCACAACGTTTCGGTCTTTCAGTATTTGTCAATATTTTTGAGATGAGGTATTATGTACACTATTTCCATTATTCGGACTATTGTCCTCATCTTTGCTGCCATATTTATTACAACGTTTCGGCCCTTCAGTATCTGTCTATATTTCTGAGATTAGGTATTATGTACACTATTTACATTATTCGGATTATTGTCCTCATCTTTGTCGCCATATTTATTACAACGTTTCGGCCTTTCAGTATCTGTCTATATTTCTGAGATGAGGTATTATGTACACTATTTACATTATTCGGACTATTGTCCTCATCTTTGTCGCCATATTTATCACAACGTTTCGGACCTTCAGTATCTGTCTATATTTCTGATATGAGGTATTATGTACACTATTTACCTTATTCGGACTATTGTCCTCATCTTTGTCGCTATATTTATCACAACGTTTCGGACCTTCAGTATCTGTCTATATTTCTGATATGAGGTATTATGTACACTATTTACATTATTCGGACTATTGTCCTCATCTTTGTCCCCATATTTATTACAACGTTTCGGTCGTTGTACGCTTTGGTCTTCTTCAGGGGGTTGGAATGTCGAACTGAACCCTTTATTTCGCTCACTAGTGTAGACTGTTCTAGTTCCACGTGCCATGTTTAATTGATGTCAATTATCAGTTATCTCCTGTTAATTTCCCTCTGAAAGTTCTCCACTGCCTTAACCGGGTATTGAACTCACACTCTTTGGGTCCTGTCACTGGATCTAAATAACGCCTTTATCCACTGTGCCATTCCAACAACCTGAAGAAGGCCAGAGCGTACAACGGCCGAAACGTTGTAATAAATATAGCGACAAAGATGAGGAATAATTTAAATAATGTACATAATACCTCATACTGAAGCACAAAATATCTTACATATGGTGTTTAATGTCCAGTGAGGGACTTGTAAGAAAGATTTTTATATGTGCAAATTGGTACATATGTATTGCAAAGCGGAGTTTTGTGTGAATAAAAGAACCATGAGAGGGAGAAATGTATTTGAAAGTATTATGTATATGTGACAATTACATATACGTGACAATTATATATGTGACAATTATATGTGACAATTACATATACGTGACAATTATATATGTGACAATTATATGTGACAATTATTAATGCATCATTTTCTTGAGCTCTCATGTCTTGTCAGATTTCAATTGCTGGAAATACTGTTTCTGGTTGAATATGTCTGTTCGACTTGGATGAGAAGGAAGATTTTCATTTTTGCCGAGAACGATTTTGATTGTAATATATTAAAATTTAAGTTATAAGTTTAAGTATGAAAATTTTCTCAGAGTTAACCTTTAGAAAAAGACAATATTTATAGATGTAAAAGACAATAGGAAAACTGTAATATTAGCCGACGCGATTCGTCCAATGTGGTCTTTTTCAAGGCAAAAAAAAAAAAAAACAAAAAAAAAACGAAATGAATTAATTAAAACAAAATAACTATTAATAACAAAACAAAATGTCCTTAGCAACTGGAAGAATTTAGAAAACTCTATTATATCCAGAACAACCTATCTCATCTAAATAATCTTAAAATAGTCACAAACACTTCCAAAACCATTATGGATATACTTAGATCCTCAAACACTAATAGTAATAATATTTCTGAAGTAGGCATTTATAAAATAAATTGCCAAAACTGTTCCTCCCAATATATTGGAGAAACAAGCAGAAACTTAAAAAAACGCATCTATGAGCACAAAAGAGACCTCACAAAAAAAAAAAACAACAACTAATGCATTAGTCATACATATAAATAAATCCAATTACTATTTTGATTATTTAATATTAAATATATATATATATGGTGTTTCACATCATAAAAAGTTCAAATCATAAGTTATTTACGCTACGCTCTGTGCATTACATGTGATGCACAGGTTTTTATTATGGGAAACATTACATATCAACACATTCTCTTTGCCAACTAAGCCGAGCTGCCTTGCAGTAGTTATAAATCAGACAAGCGTTCAGATAATACCCAAAATATTTAGATTAGGCCTTTCCTCAGACGTCCTGTTCAAAACTAAATTCTTTTCTTAAGCGTCCTTAGTTTTACCACTCTTTTAAAATCATGGCTCGTGTGCGCCACATATGATGCATCCCCTTCGAATAATTTTTTTTTAATTTGGGATAGTTTGGTTTGGTTTGTTTTACGGCACATCAACATCAGTGGGTCATTTAATGCCGACAACTTTTTTTTTCCTGGTACTATTTTTGTTTTGTCAAAACCTATTTCTGTTAATATTTTTTACTCAAAAATGTATAGCTGGTAATATTGTTGCGGATGTGTGTGTGTTGGAGAGGAATAGAATGTTTGAATTATCAGAAGGTTTAAAATTGTGTGTGTTCAATAATCTTCCATCCGCAACAATTAATACAAGACATAGAATAATTATTCAAAAACATAACGTATTGTTTCAAAACGTAACAATTTAATTTATTAGTGTTTGGTGTACAAGCATAAGAGCTGAAGGTGTGATAGAGTTATGTCTCTTAGATTTGGAAATATTTGTATTTGAGCTCATAAAGTGAAAGTAATTATTAAACTGTAGTTTAGAAGAATAAAGTTTCTTTAGCATGTTTGGAATTGTGAGTTGTAAAGTTGGTAAAAAATTCAGAAGAGATTTCAGAGTTCGTACTTGTGTGAATGTTGGTAATGTTCTTTAACGCCTGACTACATTAGTCAAGACGGGAGTTCTTGAAGATTACATCTTGGAAGCAAGGAATGAGATGCGAGAGAGAGAGAAAGAGAGAGAGAGAGAGAGAGAGAGAGATTACACGTGTTTTGTTTTTATCATTTTTGTTGTACCACGTGAGAGGCTCAGAACGAAAACGCAGGAAATTGCATTCCTCGCGTGCAGGATATCTGATTGGTCGGAACTGACCAATCAGCGAGCTAGTTTGAAGGGGATTAACCAATGAATGCTTGTCTATGTACTGTGTTTATGTAATGTGGTGGTAATTACCATAGAGGAAGAGTGCATTTTCCAATGGGGTATAACTGGCAAATGTGGAAGATTCCACATTATTTTTTCAAAAACGTATAGCTGGTAATATTATTTGTTCAAAAACATATAGCCGGCAACACTATTCTTTCAAAAAAATGTATAGCTGGTAATATTATTTTTTCAAAAACATATTATCAGAGGCCTTGCTGTGGGACGTAGTTTATCGTCATACTCAGGACGCGGATGTAGTTTATCGTCATTACCCAGGACGCAATTTGGGAGGGGACGTTCCAATTTGTTACAGTTATATAAAAAGAAATACCTGAAAATATTATTTCAGTAAAAAATGTATGCAATATCGAGTGTGAACATATGGAAAATTCGGCCCACATCTTGCCAAAAACAATTTAATAAAACTAAATAATAATACTCTCTCTCTCTCTCTCTCTCTCTCTCTCTTTCAGAATTCGCGCTTGCATAATATTAAAACAGGGGATCTTTTCTGATAATTCACCCCAAATAATGTAAAGTTACTTATCCCAAATATTAATTCAGCCCAAGAAAATTTTAAATCAAAATTTGTTTTTCTATTAAATTTTTGTCAAGGGTTAGGAATTTTTTACAATGTAAAAAAATAAAGGAAAAAAGTCTGTTTTTTGGCTTGTTTATCGGGATGAGCGCCAACGTTGACCCCACACTGAGAAATAAGACACTCGCGTCCCCCACATTTAGGGCGATCGCAAAGATCAATCCAACCGGAGTGCAATGGAAGGGCCTCGCTCTCGGAGAATTTGGTATGAATTTTTGTAAATATAAATTCTTTTTATTTTGGAGTGAATTAACAGAAAAGTGATGGTGTAATGGTTAACAAGCTTGTCGCGCTAGAACAATTACGACTGAGTAGTGAGTTCAATCCTCACTGGTCGCCTCTTACTTTAGTGCCACATCCAAGCTACACTTGGAAAATCAGGGAACCAGACTGTTCATTTCTGTCGAACTCTCTGCCTCGTCCGGGGAGGGACTCGGACGAGGCAGGGCAAAGTTTCGTCCGGGGAGGTAGACAGTCCCTGAATCCGTTTAGGCGGGTTCAAAGGGAATATTTTTGGCCGCGCCTACGAGCTTGGAGAACTCGGCCTTGTGCCGCATACACCGTCGTATTATATTAACAGAAAAGATCCTAAAACAGGTTATTTTCATACAGATTCAAAAATAAATAAATAAATAAAAATCTAAACTTACTATATTTTTTTTAATTACAGTGTAACCCGGATATAAGAGACCCGGATATAAGAGAGATCTTCTCTGGTCCCAAATTAGAGCCTGTGTTAAGGTATATAAAATAGACCAAACCCGGATATAAGAGAAACCCGGATATAAGAGACTTCTTCTCCGGTCCCGACAACTCTCTTATATCCGGGTTACACTGTACTTGTAATTTTTAAGTTCAATTTTGAAATTAATCCTGTTGCTGTTCGTCACAAGAATTTATTTTATTAAGTAAAGACATGTTTGAAGATTTTAAAAAATGTGAAGTTTAATGCCATTTTCGAGTGTGATCCTTTTTTTAAATTATTTTATTTTATTTTTTCCTTTTATCAACTGTTGGATTATTGTTGCTTAAGATGTACAAAAAGGAAATAATTCTGATACATCGCGTTGACTGACTATAATTCAAATATAGGAAGAAGAATGTTATCTCCCGTTCAGTCAGTATAAAAATAAAATTATCATTATACTAAGTCTAATAAAAAAGTGTATAGAATAAAAAAAATGATATTCTTAAACTATTGGTTATATAAGGAAAAAAATTAGTTTTTAACATAAATAACAAATTCTTGATTATCGTATTGCTGGTCTTCCATATTCTTTAGATTTTATTTTTACTTTTTCCCTCGCTTTTTCGAACAGGGGTAGAATTAATGACTTTCTATTTTATCCTTTGACCTCACAGGCTAGCGTGCGTAAATAAAACGTTATTTTCATTCTGTTTTAAGTACAGTGTAACCCGGATATAAGAGAGTTGTCGGGACCGGAGAAGTCTCTTATATCCGGGTCTCTCTTATATCCGGCTTTCTCTTATATCCGGGTCTCTTATATCCGGGTCTAATTTATATACATTAACACAGGCTCTAATTTGGGACCAGAGAAAATATCTCTTATATCCGGATTTCTCTTATATCTGGGTCTCTTATATCCGAGTTACACTAGAATGTAAGCATTACTTTATAAAAAAAAATATTTATACCATGACTTTCAAAAAGACAAATATTTCTAAAATAATTTCATTCATTTGTGAATAAGTTCTGAAAGTTTCATAAAAATCCAACAAGTACTTGATTTTTGCAAGATTTTCCAAATCAATGTGTATTTTCCAACTGAAAATAGTGAAAAAAAAAACTAATGCTAATATTACCTAATTTTTTACCTAAAAAAAAAAACAAGATTTTCAAACTAAATTTAAAATATGCTGCAAATGAAAAAAAAAAAAAATTAAATAATTAAAAAATACCTTGGTCTTCCCTCTTTAATTTTAACATAATCATTTACACGTTAAAATTTTTTTTTTATCAATTTGGGGATCTTTTTCTCCAGGGTATACCACTTTTTTAGCGTTACCTGGGACATAAGAAAATTCAGTTAATCTTTGAATTCACTAATAGACTTTGAAACATATCTCTAAGACAAATATTGGATTTTAAAGAGAATTTTAAATTTGTTGTTTACATTTTTTGTATACAAAAAAATTTATTTATTTTTTTTTTTTTAGAAAGTCTGTGGCGGTATCTAAAGTATGCTCATTTTTTTAACGAATCTTTGGAGGGATTTACTTTCAAAACAATTCGATAGAAAATAAATATAAAAATTAACCCCAAAGTCCTTTTGTAAAATAACATTTTAAATAATAAGAATAATCTTAATGTAATAATTTATGTTAAACAATGTGGAAAAAAGAAATGGAAAAATGTATTATTTATCCTAGGAAATAAATTTGGTAGTAAATAAACTTGTTTAATGTTTTAAAATAAAGTTCACCAAATTTGAACTATTATTGAGCAAGATTTGCGTACCTGTCTTGAATTATAAGAGTTGCTCCCCTTTGAATACCGACCTCTTCTAACATTGAAAAATAAGATTATCCTCGTGTTATTTTGAGAAATATGGCAGCCTCCTGTGTCAATGTGCTTAAATGTTCGCTGTTTTGTAGGACTTTTGCTTCAACCAGGTTATTTTCTCAGTCTGGTGAGTTTTGGGTGTATGGAAAATGTTTCGACTACCTTCACTAATAGATATTGAAAGTTTGTATCAGTTTTCAGTCGAAAGTATAATTTTTAGATTGTTTGACTTTCTTTGCTCTTTTAAAAACACATCACTACACAGGTTTTAAAAAGAGAAATAATAAAAAAAAAGTTCGCGTTAATAATGTTTGCTTAAAATAAGATGCTTTCTTTTCATACTATAAGCTTTGAGGCTGGGATTTTTTTTTCTCTCTTTTACAATTTTTGTTTTCACACGACGTCATGTCACTTAAAAATAAAATAGTGCAATTTCAACAAGTCCTATTTTAAATTAAAATAAATTTAATTTTTCATGCAAATAATTAAAATTAATTTTGCTTTTACAATTTAGCATAAGCCAAGCGGAAAGCAAGTTTGGTGTATAAACAAGAATGAGCCTGCAAAAAAGTGAACGATAAAAAAAAAAACTTATTTTTATCCAAGCAAAAACATGAGGTTTCATTGTAGTAAAAAATAATGTAAAAAACAAATAGCGTTGAACACAATGTTTAGTATTGTTGCGTTAAAATTTCATGAAATTAAATGGGTGGTTGGTAACATATGTAATATAATTACCCAAATTTTCTAAAAAGAAAAAAAATTCAAATATAATTTCATTCATTTCTGAATATGTCCTGAAAGTTTCATTAAAAAAATCCGACAATTATTTGATTTTTGTAAGAATTGTCAAATTAACGTTTCACCGGAAAAAACGCAAAAAAAAAAAAAATAACCTGTCATTGGTTCGACCGCTAAACAAAACAAGATTTTTAACACTAACACTTTCCAACGTGCTAGAAAGGATTTAAAAATAAATAATAATAAAAACTTTGGTCTTTCCTCTGAATAAATTTTGATGACAAAATTCTGTTTTTATTGAGTTTGAAGTCTTTTTTCATTTTGCTATGCTGTTTTTTTTTTTTTTTTTTTCTGCGAAAAAGTGAAAGTACCTACGTTATAGAAATGAAAGTAAACAACGATTTTATTTTTTTATTCTTGACGGATTAGTTTTCCGTATCTTGGTGTTAAAGGGAGAAATTAACTACAGTTCGTGTTAGCTTCCGTTAAGTTTCTCCAGCTTTCGTCTGGCATCAAAAATTAAAAAAAAAAAAACACAAAACAAACAAAAAAAAACAATTAAACTAAAAAAGATCAAGGCCTTGTTAGGGATAGTTTTCAGTTCATTTTTCATCTTTGGAATGATTTGAACTTATGAATGTTTTATATTGATATTCACATGAGCATGATATTTTTGAGGTTTAAAATTTTGTGCTAACGCGTGTCCCTGAATTGAAACATTATTTTTTTTTTTTTACAATGCATATTCCAGCTCGAGGCTTTTTTTTTTAAAAAAAGTATGAGTTGACTGGGATCTCTAGATTTTATTGGCAACTACTCTGAGTTCAAAACAGTGAAAAAAGGCAACAAGAAACAACTCCACTGTCGCTCACAAAAGTTGTAACAATTCACAGATAAAAAGGGAATGAATTCGTAGAAAGATAGGTTAGTCACGTCCTGAAGAGACAGGGCACTGCAAAAGAATAATATTGTTATTTATTTAGCTAGGTACCTCAAAAATAAATAAATAAAAGCTGTATTTTATTTTAAAATGGATTAAAAACAAAATGAAAACTCTTTCTTTAGGCTTTTTTTAGTTTTAATTCCAAGGTAATTAAATTTAATATTCCCAAGCAAACAAAATACTTTCGTGTAGCTACCTCCAAAAATTTTCAAAGCAGAGCATCCCATGTTCAAAAAAGGCCCCAAACTTGATAAAAACTAAGTTTTATCGTCAAAATGTTTGTTATTATTAAGAAGCGAGACCAAATTATTTTCTTACTTTATTAAACTTTTTAATCCTTTCTACTCATCTTCAAATTTTTGTTAAAAATCTTGTTTTCCTTGCCTCAGTGGGTTGGCCAAAGAGGGATTTTTAGCGTTTTTTCCCTTCAAAAACACAGTTTTGGAAATTCTTGCAAAAATCAAATAATAGATTTTAATTAAATTTTCAGGACTTACTCGAAAATGAATCGTTATTTTCTTTTAGAAATTCTTTGTAAAAATATTCTATTATTTTTACATGCGTTTGGGACTCTTACTTAAGTTTATGAAATTTATCAAGAAATTAAAATTCCACACTCTACATATTTATATTAGTTAAAACTAAAAGCAGGAGTCCTTGGAGAACATCATTAATTTGATTTTGTCAAACGAAAATCTAAAGAAAAAAAAAAGCAATAAAACTAATATTATTTAATTAGAAAAGCTTTTTTTAATTGCTTTTATGAATAGGATATATTAAGCCTAAGGACACTATTGTCTTAAGAAGAAAAAAAATCAAGAATAACGAATTTTTACAAGAATTGTTTTCATTTTTTTTAAATTTTAATTAAAAAATTTATTAAGTTTTAAATATTTTAAAATTCTGTATTAATTTGAGTCTTTTAGATGATATTATTAAGTGAAAACTATATTTACTAATCATAAATAGAAAAGCTTAATACAAATCGTCAGATACCAATATTTTTCTAACAATTTTGATTTTTTTTTTATATGTGTATAAACATACCGATTTTTTAGTATCTGTCTATATTTCTGAGATGAGGTATTAGACCATTTACATTAAGAAGGCCGGAGCGTACAACAGCCGAAACGGGATAAATATGGCAACAAAGATGAGGACAATAGTCCGAATAATATACCGATTTTTGTAAATATGTGTGACCATACACAACATTATCAGAAAATAAGAGTGATAACTGTAGTAAATTTAAAGTTAACATTTCTAAAAATTTAATAAAACATTAGATTACAGAGAATATTTTCCTAAATTTTTTAAGATTACTGAGTACTTAAAAATCATGGGAAAAAGGTGACTATATCGTTTTCTTAAATTGTATTTAATAGTATCTAACAGGCTCGGATACCTCACATTAAATTCGGCCTTGTGCCACATACAACTGCATGGGGCAGTTGGCAAATATTCTAGCTGGAGTCTTTTCCAGTTGTGCTGGTCAAACTCTCTGTCTCTTGGCAGAGAGGATCCCCGGACGAGGAAGGGTAGAGTCTCATTTCGGTGAAACAGCTACCTGACCCCGTTTTATATGGGGTCTGCGGGGAATTTTTGGCCGAGCCTACAGGCTCAGATTGCTCCACATTAAACTCAGACTTGTGTTACATCCTACCTCATGGAGTGTGGGGGGGGGGGTAAATATCAACTAGCTGGAATCTGTTGAGTACAACTCAGACTTATGCGAGAACTACCAACCTCCCAATAGTAGCACTCACTACTGGATTGACTTGCGATGACCTTGTGAATAACTGTTACCTTTATTCTCATTATATTGGTTTTTACAATAAGCCTTTACTTATTTTATCCACCATGTTTTTCAAGTATATGTTCCTATTAGCACGGAATATAACAAAAAGTCTCCTAACTGATTTTTGAAAAAATATGTTTAATGTGTACACGATAAAACAATGTGAAGCTAGACGCAAAAACTGCATGACTAAATCAAAATTTATTGCTGTAATTTTGATATCAATGAGTCTTACATAATTACATTGGATCTGCACTTAGAAAATCTTGCTTCAGTCTCATTTAGTAGACCAGCATCTGGAGGGCTGTACAGATCTACATGGAAGTGATAATCCCAGTTACAATGGGTACACCTGAAGGCCCCGTTTTCTGGTGTTTTAGTAGGTTTTTTTTTTTTTTCAGTGAGTGCACATTCCTTCAAAAGCATGCCTCAGCTTCAACAATCACTTGATATAATTATTTTTTAACAGTTAAAAAATTGGACAATTTTTTTTTAAATTGCTATTTTATACATATGCAAATCTGGATGTTGAGCAAATTTTCACAGGTGCATTATAATTTGTGATTGCTTCCTTGAACACGTCAATTTTAACCTCTTCACAAGTCAAGAATCAATTGTTCTCTTTTTTCCTTATTCTTATAATCTTTACTTATCTACCACTTTCTCTTCCATTCATATCACACGCCTTAATTATCATTACATATGTGGCAGCAATATTCTAAGCATGGACAAATGGTAGCCTTATCGATATATAAGAGACTCTGAAGCGAAAAAACCATCTAACATGACACTGGGAATCACCCTTCCTGACAGGTGACCTAGCAATGGATTCAATATAATCTTTAAACATTTTTTTTTTTTTTCATGAGAACTGACAACAATGATGTTAAACACTATTTATTTATTAGACTGTTTAATTACAATACAAGAATAGTGTTTAAATTATTCTAGTTTCCAATTACAGTGTAACCTGGATATAAGAGAAACCCGGATATAAGAGAGATTTTCTCTGGTCCCAAATTAGAGCCTGTGTTAATGTAAACAAAATAGACCAAACCCGGATATAAGAGACTTCTTCTCCGGTTCCAACAACTTCTCTTATATCCGAGTTACATTGTACCATCAGATCTTTACTGTCTTTCATTTTTTAATGAAAATATAACAATTTCATTTATATTTAAGGCAATTGTTTTAATTTGCTATTTTTTACATATGCAAATCTGGCTGATGAGCAAATTCTCACAGGTGTATTATAATTTGTGATTGCCTCCCTGAACGCTTCAATTTTAACCTCTTCACATGTCAAGAGTCTGTTGTGATCTTTCTTCCTTATCTATATAATTTTCACCTTTGACCTCTTTCAAGTTATTTCATAATTACATCCCTGCAGAACATTCTTTAAAAAATTTTCCTGTCAACTGTTCTCGCTGCTTTTTACAGTCTTCAACTGAAATACATTTTTCCATATAACAAATGGTATATAAAAAGGAATTTTTTTTCTCTTAACACCGCCATTACTGTATATTCCCTCAGTAATTTTATTGTCTTAAAAAGTTACTTTTAAAATTTTTATAAAAACCAAATTATGTGCTATGCATGATATACACTTAGGCGATCATGTATCTTTCAATACATAACTGACAAAACATTTTTTCCCACAGTAGGTTGCCATTTCTTTCTGTGGTAGGCCAGTTGTCATCCAAGGATATAAAACCCTGTCTGTCCTGCTATTTACCCATAGCTGGAGGGAGAAGAGGAGAATTCATACTTTTCCCAAGGGTATTAGCACATAGGTGAATGTAATGGATTTGACAGGAATTTGAGCTCAGCTCTCCAATTCCTCAATCCGAGCTGTTATTGATTACTCCACCATGCCTCCTAGATTGCCAAACTGGATTTATGAATTTTCTTTTTTCTTGAGAACTGACAACAAAAGAATTAAACATTATTTATTTTATTAGATTGTTTATTTACAAGAATAATTTTATATTTACAAGAATCTAAAAATATTTTAACCAACTACAATGTAATTTAGTCAGTTATCGAGTGGATAGAGAAGGCAGAATTGATATGCCAAGCTTAGCGGCGTAAAGCGTATTGACTGTGTGGTTCCTATACATCTCTTGGGTGGTGCATATGCAGTGTACCAGCAGCTGAGTAAAGAAAAGAAGAAAGACTTTACCTGCATCAAAAATGCTTTGCATACGGCATTTGCTCTGGACTCCGTTACAGCTTGGAAGCAATTTGTAGCATGCCACTTGCATCTGGGTGAGACTGTTAATGTCTTTTTGGCCAAATTGTGTAAACTTTCAGTTCTGGTCGGTGGAACGACGGATAGAAGTCTGATGTGTGTGTTTATCGCTGGGTTGCCGGAGCATGCCAAGGAATTGCTCTGAGCCTCTTCCCAGTTAGACATTTCACAAGTGCTAGCTCGAGCACATGTCATACTGAAGTCTTGCAGATATTGAGCAAGCAGCAGTAGCTACACGATCATCATGTTGTGAGACAAAGGAAGTTGATGCACTGACAAAATATGTTTGTGGCGAGCTCAATCACTTGGCACGCGACTGTCTCTCGCAACATGAAACATCAAGGAAAGAGAATACTGGACCCCGAAGACTGGTCTCGTGCTATCAGTGTAAGCGGCGGGGACATATGGCCCGAAACTGTCAGGGAAACGGGCAGGGGGATGAGGCTTCAGCGCCAGCCTTACTCCCAGATCCTCTATACATAGAGTGCTATCTACTATTACAGATTGATGGAATGAGGCGCATGGTTCTTGTGGACTCTGGTTGCACCCAAACACTCATACGCAAAGCATACTGCCAGGCGTGGGAGAGAAAGTCAGGCACTGTGGAGTTGGGGTGGTCCGGCTTGGCATAAACAACAGACTCTTTATTGACATAGAAGCTCTGGACATGGAGGAGGAATTACTCGGATTTGACTTGTTGCTTGTGCTGGATGCAATCAAACAGCTGGGTGGGATGTCCATGTCTAGCACTGGTGAGGTAAAATTTCCCCGTCACAAGCCAATCTGCACTGCCATCACCATCAATGAGCCCGATTTCCAAGCAGAGTTTGATGCTAACAGATGGATATGGATCGCATCGTGGAAGTGATTCAGTGACCAGCCGCCAGTTACGTTAAAAAACAGGCTATCAGAACATCCTACTCCTGAGCACCTTTGGGCTGAGTACAACCGAGAGCTGCAAACTTGGATACAAAACAGCTGGCTGCTTCCATACCCTGAAGACGAGCTTAGGCCCCCAAAGGTCTGATTCCTCTAATGGCCATCCTACAAAAAAACAAATAAAAGGTTCGGCCCACCACGAGCTCAATGAGCATGTAGATGCATACACTACCAGTGCAGATGTATGCGCGTACAAATTTAGAGAGTGGTGGCAGCAAGGTTTAGACGTCGCTGTGTTAGACTTGCGTCAGGCCTATTTGCAAGTTCACGTTGAGATGTCCTTGTGGCCATTCCAGACAGTAGAAATCAAGGGGAAAAGATACTCTCTCACTCGCTTGGGGTTTGGGCTTAACATGGCACCCCTGATAATACGGTCCACTGTTAACACAAATAGGGATTGTCAATCCATAGATCCTGCCCTGGTGCATTGGAAGCCAGGCAGGCTTTCTGTACATGACAATTGGAGCTGAGTAGGAATGGATGTGACCCATTTCAGGGGCCAACACTACCTAATGCTGATAGACTGTGGTCCTAGTCGGTTTGCCATTTGGAGGCCATTGCAGCGCCAAGACTCCATCAATATCATTCGGCAGTTGGAGACAATCTTTTTCGAAAGAGGACCACCGATTGAACTGCTTGCTGACAATGCTGCAGTGTTTTGTGGGGAAAGATTCACAAGACTTGCGAAGGAATGGGGCATCCAGATAAGATACCGATACACCCACGTATCATCGGGGAATGGGATAGTAGAAAGATCCCACCACACGATAAAGCGCATCGCCGCGAGAACACAATGCTCTCTTATGGAGGCAGTATAATGTGACACCACAGGACGACACCACTGCTTCAACAGCGCCAGCCAACTTAATTTATACCTACCGTACTCGCGTGAAGGGCATTGATACCACACCACCACCTACTGACATCGCAGGTTCTGGAACATACATTAGAGGAGATGTTTGGGTGAAGAGACTGCATGAACAGTGTACAACAAGGTTCAAGAAGGGTAAAGTGACAAAAGTCTATAGCCGTCATTCAGTCCTTGTAGACGGAGTACTACGCCATGTAAAAGATGTTCACCCAGTGAGTGGGGTGGAGACTACCAGCAGCCATGATACCACCTCAGATGAAGAAACCTCTATGGTGTATGAGGAGCAGATGCAGGAAGACACAACTTCAACAGAAAGTGCAAGTGGCATCCTCGAATGAAATCATCTCAGCGATACAGAAGAGGAAAGTACAACTGAGGAAATAGCCAAGCCCGCTCCACTGAGACAAAGTAGCAGGATAAAATGACCTGCACCACGCTGCCATTTGTGTGATCCTCAGATCAGGGAGGAGTGTGATTGTCGTGAGCATGATACGTGACATCATGGGCGAAAACACCCACGCATTGCATGCGTATGGTGTCGCAGAGTAGTTGGAGGAAGGAAGAATTGGCGGATTGCATCTGCGCATATGTAAAACTTTCCCACTCAACCAATCGGCTGCTATGTCATGGTCTATAAAATGAGTGTGTCTGAAGGCTTTGGCAGTCAGGGACCGAGGGAGTCAACGAAGACTACTGCTCTGTACGAGAGACGACTGCCCTATTCCAGCGGGTCCTTTTTGGTGCGACAGCTACATATAATATGCCTTCATCGATAATATGCACACTTAAAATCGTGCTGGGAAAAGTGTGGCAAAATGCTTCTACTCACAAATAATACACACCTCTTGTTTGGTAATCAAACCCTATAAATTGTACCTCTTCAATTTCATTATGGCCAACGTTTCCTACTCTTTGCTTTTAAACTGTTGTGGCCTTGTTAGGGCCAGAAATAAATACACAAGACAGAAATTGAGTTAAATATATTAACAGGAACAGTAATACAAACATATACAAACAAGAGTGTTGCAGCAAGAATCTTCAGTTCGACTGTCAGGGCTGACTGCTGGAAACTTCACCCTCCAAAAGGCAATAACTGCTCCTGTTTATAGCTTGGAGAGTCCATGCATGCGTGGGTAAATTACCATAACATAAACAGAATAATATTATTCTAATTTAGTTTTATGATAATTCTTATTTTATTTTACAGCAATTTTTTAAAGATGTTTTGTAGTTGTGCATAATACACACCATTGATTTTGCTTATTATTTTTTTAGAAAAACAATGCATATTATATATGGGGAATTACAGTATTTGTTAAAACTTTGCCTTTTCAAAGTCTTGTTGATGGATGCCATTGTGGACATGATGAAGAGTCTTCTGATCTTGGCATGCAGTTTACTTCCAACCCTGCATTAAGACCATCTTTCAGGTTGAGTTACTTATTAATTGAATAACCTGTCTACTTTTCATAGTGCGCATTTTTTTTTAATAATTTTTCTTTATATTTATAATTTGTTCTCAATTAGTTCTCAATTATATGACAATAAACTACATCCGCGTCCAGGGTAAGACAATAAACTACGTCCAACAACAAGGCCTCTGATCAGGAGGCTTTGATGAGCGTGGAACCACCTCTTAATTGCTGGTATTCCCAGGTCCGCCCTGACCCAGGGTGGTAGCACCTGTTAGGGTCCCAGCTATGGGCAAATAGTTAACCCTGAAACTGAGGTAAAAAGCATTATGAAAGTGTAAAAATAGGTTTTAATACCAGAAATACTTTGTAAAAAATTATTACTAGAAATAAATTTTTGAAGAAAAAAAAACTATTACCAACAATACGTTTTTGAGAATAATATTACCAGCTATACATTTTTGAGGAAAAAAATATTACCAGAAATAGATTTTTGACAAAACAAAAATATTACCACGAAAAAAAAAAACTTGTCGGCATTAAATGACCCATTTTTGTTGTTGGTATTTTGGCCAATCAGAGGAGCGGATTCTGTTTTGACCATAACGCTTTGAGCCCTGATCACTTGACCCATTGAAGTTGATATGTTGTAAAACAAAATAAACCAAACCAATCAATTAACTGATGCACATAGTTAAAAAAAAAAAATCTCGTGTTTCATCAGATTTTCAGTCATGCCTTATACTGAGTGCTTTTCAGTATCCTGTTGTATAAAATTTAGCTTGAGAGATAAATGTCAATCAGCAGGTATTCTATGGATAAAACTTTGATCTTACATTTAAAACTTGAAACACTTTTATCATCATTTAAATATGATACATCCACATTTGTAATTTGTTTTCTGATGAGAACAGTATAACAGGATCAGCTAATTTGAGACCTAATCCAGATCTTTTGGTAGAAAATCTGTGATCTTGAGTCAAATGAAAATTATGTTTCTAATTAATTAAAAACAATAACCACTATTCTTTTGATTGAGTACTTCAAATAATGATTAACCTTTTGAGTCCTACATTCCTGAACAATTTTAACCCTTTTTCCTGAGCTCCAGAGTCAAAATTCACAAATAATTGGTATGCAATGTTTCACAGTAGATATAAAAATAGTTACAAGTGTTTACCCACTGTTCAACTGTTGGCTCAGCATTAAGTCATTTTTCTCTACCACAGCTCAACTGGTGACTGGACATTAAGTCGTTTTTCTCTACCACTGTTCAAACGGTGGCTAGGCATTAAGTCATTTTTTTCTACCACTGTTCAACTGGTGGCTGGGCATTAAGTCATTTTTCTCTACAACTGTTCAACTGGTGGCTCGGCATAAAGTTAATTTTCTTTACTTCTGTTCAACTGGTGGCTGGGCATTAAGTCATTTTTCTCTACCACTGGTAAAGCAGTGATCAGGGCTCAAAGCGTTATGGTCAAAACAGAATCCGCTCCTCTGATTGGCCAAAACACCAACAACAAAAATTTAACACAACCCAATTGGTCAGAATTTATACATAGGAATGAATAAAAGTATTGTATCTGAGTTGGCACAAATAATGTTACAATACTATCGTGTGGAAGGTATACTAGTTGAGAAATGATCATTCCCAATTCTGCTCATGGGATAGAATGTGTGATGTCATGGAGGCCCAAAATTTTCTTTAATCCCAGAATAGACATCACTGAGGAAGAATTCTTGTGCACATTTTACGTATATAAAACAAACATGTTTTGGTCAGTATTTACAATAAATTTAATTTTTGTTTTTTCAGGTACATCTGTGATATCTTTCTTCCAGCAACACTATCCTCATTCAACAATTTACAACAACAACAGCAGCCATGACAATAGCTTGTCTGACCAACATGACTGCCATCACCCTCAGTTTACATACGACAGTAAAACGGATCAATTTGATGTTGTTAATGATGATATGGTAGAAAGACGAATTGGACACTCACCTGGTATGTCAATTCAACTTATTTCTTTTTTTGCTGTGTTTCTGTGTTGGCTTCTATTTTCATAAAAATGTATTCTTACCTGCCTTTCTCTGACAGTGTTGCTTCTGTCCAACTAGTTCCCATGTTCTCTTTACCACAGCATTTTCAAAAAATAACACTATTTACATTATTCGGACTATTGACCTCATCTTTGTTGCCATATTTATTACAACATTTCGGGCGTTGTACGCTCCGGCCTTCTTGACACATGGCACAGTGGATAAAGGCGTTGAACTCAAACTCTTTGGGTCCCGTCACTGGATATAGCCAAAATGTAATAAATATGGCAACAAAGATGAGGACAATAGTCCAAATAATGTAAATAGTGTACATAATACCTCATCTCAGAAATATAGACAGATACTGAAGTACCAGAACGTTGAAATAAATATGGTAACAAAAATGAGGACAATAGTCCAAATAATGTAAATAATGTACATAATACCTCATCTCAGAAATATAGACAGATACTGAAACAGAAGTATGCAAATCCTTTGCTGTATTACAAAGGCCAGTTTTTTGGGGATTTGACATGGTGCAATGGTTAACAAGCTTGTCTTGTTAAATCAATTACACTGGATGTTCCATACATGAGGTGTTGTGATAGACGTCTCTTTGTCTCTGTCCGTAATGAGTGCAAACGTGTCCTCAATGAAGCAAAGTTACTATTTGCTGAAAGAATGAAACAACGTATTGCATTTTGGTTCTAAAGATTATTGGGGTCTCTGCAAGGGTGTACTGAACAACATTAAATCTACAATACCTCCTCTGTTCAATCAATTTGAGGTCTGGATTTCCTCAGTTGATAAGGCTGAATGCTTTGCTCGGAAATTCTTGTCCAATTCAAATGTAATGTCAATCGACATCTTCTGATGCCTTGGTCCAGATCCCTGTCCTTCTCTACATCCTTTCTTCAAACACCCTCTTTATGCCTGATCTCACTTTCTGTAATCCCTTGTGTACTAGTGACACTCCTGTCTTGCCTAAGGTGATATGCTTTAAAAAAAAAAAAAAAAAAGATCTGATCTATGCTTAGTAAATCACAGCAAAGGCCAGTGTCGAAAAAAGAATTTGAGGATTGTACCAAAGGAAATTATATAAACTTCCTTAATCTGTATGTAACAATAGATTACAGATTTTATAAGCAATGGCAACACCTTGTGTTTTTGCCCGAGGAAGGAATTTGGTTCATTTTGATACCAGAAATGTTTGATAATGGTTATTGTCATGCACCACTTGAAAATCTCAGAGATCAAATTGAAAACATCACTGATTTTAGTTTCAATTGAAGAATCACTTAAAAAATAATAAAAAAAAGAATATATGAAATCACAAAAACAAAAAATAGTTCAAATCATGGAGAACTAAAAAAAACCAAAAAACTACTGACTATAACATAGACAAATAAGAAACTAAAAATTGATACGGGATATGAAGATGTTTTGGTTTCACTTTGTTCAATAATATGTTAAAGCATGACTGACTTTGGGTGTGTTTTAGTCTGAAGCGTTTCACAGCTCTTTTAGCTTCAGCATGGAAAGTTCATGTCAGCAGTTCAAAAAGGGAACCTGGAAGAAAAAAAAAGAGTTATTTTAGGATTCACATGTTTTTATATTTGAGCTGCTGCTAATACAGGGTTTATTTACTCATGGCTCCAGCTGATACTAAGAGGAACTACAGTACCAATTGGAGTAGATGAAGACTGTTTAGAAAGAAAAAATCAACTCAAAGAAATTCCAAAATGAAAATACTTAAAGTAAAAAGAGAGAAATCTTTGTTATATTGTCCAATTTTTAATGCATTAGAAGATGTTTTGGTTTCATTTTGTAAGGAACTTTAGTGATTAGCTACTTCAATAATTAAATGTGTAAAGTTTTTTATGGGAATATTTTTACCACAAGGGATAACAGTGGTGTAAAGATTACATGCACAAAAATAACTGACCAATTGATTTACAATACAAAGATAACATTTATTAAACAAAATTAACAAAAGTAAAGTTTGAAACAAGAGTTTAATTGTTAGAAGTAAATTGTATACGCAACAAAATGTTTATTAATATGTTATAGTGTGACTTACTTTGGGTGTGTTTTAATCTGAAGTGTTTCACAGCTCTTTTAGCTTCAGCATGGAAAGTTCATGTCAGCAGTTCAAAAAGGGAACCTGGAAGAAAAAAAGAGTTATTTTAGGGTTCACATGTTTTTATATTTGACCTGCTGCTAATACAGGGTTTATTTACTTATGACTCCTGCTGATACTAAGGAGAACTACAGTACCAATTGGAGTAGATGGAAGTCTGTTTAGAAATAAAAAATCAACTGAGGGAAATTCCAAAATGAAAATACTTAAAGTAAAAAGATAGACATCTTCATTATATATTGTCCAAATTTTAATGCATTAGAAAAACTGTTTCCAAATTTAACACAACTCTGCAAATGGAATCTACTGTGGAACACTGTCTGAAGAAAAAGGTATCTTTTCAGACACCAATCCAAAAGATTGGAAAAGAATCAAACATACTGTTGATGTCATTAAAGCATTTTTATCTTTCAGAAGATGTTGATTAGAATAAAGGTAAATAAGATCATAGATAATGAAAAAAGCAAGATACATTTACAAAAACATCTCTGCAATTTAACAGAAGCATATCAGATTTTCCAAGAAAGAAAATGACTTTTTTTTTTTTTTTTTTTTAAATGTTCATTTGTATTTTGTATAATGAACTTCTCAGTCAGTTATAGCTTTTTGGTGTTTTGTTACACATTATTCAAGGTATTAATGTACAGATTTGAATTTTTTTATTAAAGATAATATATTCTTTTTATTAAATACTAGCAGTAGAGCCCGGCGTTGCGCGGGGATGTTACAGTAAGAGATAGATCAAGTATCGACCATCATAAAGACTGAAAAATAAAATTGACAAAGATTATTGTTTAAGGTTGACGGACACGCATGTCTTAATTGGCTTTTTTTTTTCGTTTTTTTTTTTACGAATTGGTCAAACCCAAATTCAAACAAAAACATTGTTTTCAATCGTTATGAGTCTATCGATTGAATAGAATTTTATTATAAACAATTTCCTTGTAAATGGAATTTTTAAAGCATTGTGAATGTAAAAATAAAGAAAAAAGTGTGCAAGACAATAAGGAACATTACCTGCCAAAAAAAAGTGAAGTTTTGTTGAAATCGGTTGAAAAATGTAGGAAATCCGATCCCATATATAAATGAACACACACACACACACACACACACACACACACACAAACAACCTGGATTTTATAAGTATAACTCGATATGAGTTGTCCCCCTTTCATTCTCACGACAGTGATGCCTCTTAATCATGTTTTCAAATTGATTTCATGCAAAAACAATTGTGTTTTTCCAATTTTTGGCACTGTCAGAGGCACCGCAAGGTAATTTTATGTAGTCCTGTGAAGTTTTGTTGAAATTGGTTGAAAAATGTAGGAAATCTGATCCAATATATAAACGAACAGACACACACACAAACTGGGTTTTATAATAAGTATGATCAAAAGTTGACATTTTACTCCCCCTCTTCTTTCCACAGTAGAAAAAGATACTTTAAAGAACCACTGAGCAAAACCAATACATTAATGTTTTTTTTTTAGTTACACTAATTTAAAAATGTCACATTTCACAAAAAGTGGCAGAAATAATACATTTGGCTGCATTTAAAAAAATGCCATAACATTTAGGAAATTTCAGTTTTGCTATTGTAGCAAATTTGAACAAAACTGAAGGGATGATGTCGGTGTAAAATCAGCTATTTTGAGGTTGAGTTGACATAAATTCTTTTTAATCAAGAACATATTCAGTGTCTATTTGTTGTATAAGAGTGTCATTGCCAACATTGTTGTTCAAAACTAAATCACCAGTGAGTAACATGGGTGATTCCATTATTAAGTAGATCATGTGATCATAAAGGAAGTGAATAAATATGAAGTAGCGTATTGACTAAGTGATCACTATTCACTCTGGTCTATCCTCTATTGATATACGTTCACTCTGTCTACTCTGCTACTATACAGATTACGATTCTCTTCTGATCATTATACTATTTGGCGATTACTACTTGAATAAGTATTACTAGTGTCGATAATATTGGAATGCGTTACTACTAGTACACAGGTGATTCCATTATTAAATAGATCATGTGATCATAAAGGAAGTGAATAAATAGGAAGTAGCGTGATGATTATACAATCACTGTTCACTCTTCTTGTCTATCCTCTCTTGCTATACATTCACTCTCTCTACTCTACTACTATACAGATTATGATTCTCTTCTGATCATTATACTATTTGATTACTACTTGAACAAGTATTACTAGTGTGGATATTATTGGAAGGCCTTACTACTAGTACCGGCGTTTATGAAGTCTCGAATATAACAAGCATTTTTGGAATTGATAACAAACTTTCACTTGACAGCAAAAGTGACCAGCGAAGCCATCGAATATCACAAAAATTTCTACATCATTTCTTCTTGTTCATGCCTTGGTTTACTGCTTTCATCCACCATATGTCTAACTACTTGGCAATGACACCTCTACTCAGAGCCAGTGCATACTACCCCTGACTGGGAGGGGCAAGAGTCTGGCTGATTGTGGGCCCCCAGGTTGTGCTTCGTGACCCTTGCTATCTTATCAACATTTTCTTTTTTCTAGTGATATTTATATGTGCTACAAATTAAACTAGGCACAAGTGACTATTTAAGGATGAAAAATCTTTGCAGATTTTGATGTAATTCTGGGGTCTTTTTTTTGTCTCAATCTGTAAACTTGTTTTGCTCCTGCTAAGTCTGAAAAAAACACTATATAAAACTCAACACTTTTCATCCATGATGTTGAACGTGTTAAAATTATTCAACTTTTTAACAAGAAAAATCTGCAGCTGATGTTAAAAACTGCAGCAAAACATTGTTGATTTTATTTAAGATGGAATGATCTATTATTGCATGTCTCTAATTTGTATTTAGATACATTGTATTTATTTTTCAATTTTTCCAGCTGAATTGTTCACGTGTATTACATCATATGATCAATTATTGTACATAATTAGTTTACAATAAAATTTGTATTTTATAAAAATACTACCTTATGAAAATTGAGATGAAGTATAGTAGTGGGCCTCGTATCATAGATTTGGGGTGGGGAAGGGGGTTATCAGATGGAGGGCACAAGACCCTTATACTGGCTCAGTTTTTACTGGTAATTTTTAGCAAATATTTAGAAAGGTGCACATGATTAAAATACTTTTAGTTTTTGAAGTGTCACATAAAAGACATGTCTTTTTTTGTTTTTTTTGTTTGAAAAGGTAGTTTTCATCCTGGATTGGTTGTTTGTAGCTTTTTAGTGACATTAGAAGACAGCACCCCTTTACTCATAATTAATATACTCAACACATTAAACTTGTCGAGAGATCGCATGTACTATAATTTTGATTGTCTTTGTAAGAAAGTTCAAAGTATTGTCTTTACTTTACTTTCCCCATCTAGTAAGTTTTAAATTATTTACTTTCCTCCTAAAATTCCTCTCTCCAAGAAAACTTCCAAAGTTTCCAAAGCTGGACATCTTGAACATAATATGACAGCATTGTACATTGTCACTAAGGAATAGATTCAATGGAGATAAGGGGCTTCCTTTCATTTGATACTTTTCTTTTTATGGAAAAGAAAAAAAAATAGTTTTTGGTTTCCTTCAGCATTTCTCTTTCTTCATCTCAGGAATTTATTTTTCCTTAAGTTGTTTGTACAGGATTAGCATGCATGTGTGTATAAATGTCTTCTCTATGATCTATATACAAAAGTAGGTACAACAGTTATTTTTGTATGATTCATCTAATGTCTTCCTTTTTTGTCTGATTCTGAAACATTAGAAAACAAACAGGCTACAAGATGCAGCCATTGTTTTTTTTTTCTGCCATTGAATTCTTCTAATTCAGTTTCCAGCTTTCTTTTGTTTTCACATTTTTTTATTCTTTCAATTCTATCATCATTTATACACATTTTCTTTTCTTATATGATACAAATGGCAGTTATTTAAAAAAAAAAAAACAATGTTATTTAAGACTACAATCACAATACAAATCTTTTGTTGTTTTTCATTCACTCATTCATCATCAGTCCTCTATCTTTATTTCTTGTTTTTATCTTCAGTTTAATTTCATACTTTCTTCCTCTTTTCTTCACATTTTCCCTTCCTCATCTTCTTGTAACATTTGTAGCCTTCCTCTTCTTTTCACATTTTCCCTTTCTCATTTTCTTGTAACATTTGTATCCTTCCTCATTTTCTTGAAACATTTGCATCCTTCCTGTTTTCTTCACATTTTCCCTTTCTCATCATCTTGTAACATTTGTATCCTTCCTCTATCCTCTTGAATTTCATACTTTCTTTCTCTTTTCTTCACATTCTCTTTCTCATTTTCTTGTAACATTTGTATCCTTCCTCATTTTCTTGTAACATTTGTATCCTTCCTCATTTTCTTGAAACATTTGTATCCTTCCTCTATCCTCTTGAATTTCATACTTTGTTTCTCTTTTCTTCATATTTTCCATTTCTCATTTTCTTGTAACATTTGCATCCTTCCTCATTTCTTCACATTTTCCCTTTCTCATTTTCTTGTAACATTTGTATCCTTCCTCTTTTCTTCATATTTTCCCTTTCTCATTTTCTTGTAACATGTGTATCCTTCATCTATCTTCTTGAATTTCATACTTTCTTCCTTTTTCTTCATATTTTCTCTCTCATTTTCTTGTGACATTTGCATCCTTCCTGTTTTCTTCACATTTTCCCTTTCTCATCATCTTGTAACATGTCTATCCTTCCTCTATCTTCTTGAATTTCATACTTTCTTCCTTTTTCTTCATATTTTCCCTTTCTCATTTTTTTGTAACATTTGCATCCTTCCTCTTTTCTTCACATTTTCCCTTTCTCATTTTCTTGTAACATTTGTATCCTTCCTCTATCCTCTTGAATTTCATACTTTCTTCCTCTTTTCATCATATTTTCCCTTTCTCATTTTCTTGTAACATTTGCATCCTTCCTGTTTTCTTCACATTTTCCCTTTCTCATCTTCTTGTAACATTTGTATCCTTCCTTTTTCTTCACATTTTCCATTTCTCATTTTCTTGTAACATTTGTATCTATCCTCTATCCTCTTGAATTTCATACTTTCTTCCTCTTTTCTTCATATTTTCTCACTCATTTTCTTGTAACATTTGTATCCTTCCTGTTTTCTTCTCATTTTCCCTTTCTCATCACTTTGTAACATTTGTATCCTTCCTCTATCCACTTGAATTTCATACTTTCTTCCTCTTTTCTTCACATTTTCCCTTTCTCATTTTCTTGTAACATTTGCATCCTTCCTCTACTCTCTTGAATTTCATACTTTCTTCCTCTTTTCTTCATATTTTTCCTTTCTCATTTTCTTGTAACATTTGTATCCTTCCTCTGTTCAGTTGAATTTCATACTTTTTTCCTCTTTTCTTCACATTTTCCCTTTCTCATCTTCTCATAATATTTGTGTCCTTCTTCTATACAGTTTAATTTGATACTTTCCTCCTCTTTTCTTCACATTTTCCAGTTTTTCCTCCTCTTTTTTTCTCACAAGTAGTTTATTTTTTTTTTTACTGATTAATTCCTCGCAATTACCAAAAACATGTAAAGTGGCCCAGTGAAAACTCACCGCCTTTTTTTTTTTTTTTTTTTTTTAAATTTTTTGTACATTCTCCATGTCAAAGGGATTTCTTGTACAATGTCTTTCTTAAAGCACTATTTATATCTTGTTCATATTGCTTTTTTTCCGTTTCTCATTTAATCTTTGTATCAATTTTGTTATCAGCTTCTTCATTATCTTCTCTTTGTCTGTTGACATTTTTCTTTTTTCTGTTGTACACTCATTTTTCACTTTTTGCCTCAGTTTCACATCCACCTTCATAGCTACACTATAAGAACTTGGATTACACACTTGATAAACGCTGACAATTTCACAGTATGACAATGAACTTTGTGTGATTCTGGTACTGTGTGTACTTGCTACAAGGGTGGAATCTTGTGGGAAAAACACTGGTCATTAATATTTGTCATTTGTCGATATGTATGCTTGTATATACAAGAGTAAATACTTCAATTTGTTGTTTTTATTTTCTATTATAGCTAAAGATAACTTTTTTTTTTTCTTTGTTGATATTGTTTGTCAAGGGATCTGGACATTTTGGTAACAGAAAGATAAAAATTGACTTTTTTTCCCCATTGTAAATATGTATTTTGTCTCTATCACATGAGTTAAAAAAAAACAAACTTTGCTATGACAGAAACAGTAACAATATTTATATAGTTAAGTTTTTGCGTGTATGAACTAGTTTTCAATTGTTTGTATGAATTCTTGTTGCTTAAAAATACTAATATATATATATATATATATATATATATATATATATATAGGTTTAGGAAAATGAAATAACTAAATATAAGCAACCATATACACACATGCTGGTTTGTATACACAGGTAAGCAAATAAGTAATTACTAAATTTTGCCAAGAGGTGTGAACATAATAGTGCTTGATGTGGTTAGACAGAGCCAGGAAATATATATATTAATAAATAAGAAAATATATATATTAATAAGGAATATTAATAAATAAGAAAATATAGAAATCCAGGTTGTGTGTGTGTGTCTGTTCGTTTATATATTGAATCGGATTTCCTACATTTTTCAACCGATTTCAACAAAACTTCACAGGACTACGTAAAATTACCTTGTGGTGGTTCTGACAGCGCCAAACATTGGAAAAACACAATTGTTTTTGCACAAAATCAATTTGAAAATACAATTAAGAGGCATTGTGAGAATGAAAGGGGAGAACTCATATCGAGTTATACTTATTATAAAACCCAGGTTGTTTGTGTGTATGTGTGTGTTCATTTATATATGGGCTCGGATTTCCTACATTTTTCAACCGATTTCAACAAAATTTCACTTTTTTTTTGGCAGGTAGTATTTCTTATTCTCTTGCACACTTTTTTCTTTATTTTTACATTCAGAATGCTTTAAAAATTCCATTTACAAGACAATTGTTTATAATAAAATTCTATTCAATCAGTAGACTCATAACGATTGAAAACAATGTTTTTGTTTGAGTTTGACCAATTCGTAAAAAAAATAAAACTAATTAAGACATGCGTGTCCGTCAACCTTAAACAATAATCTTTGTCAATTTTATTTTTCAGTCTTTATGATGGTCGATACTTGATCTATATCTTACTGTTACATCCCTGGGCAACGCCGGGCTCTACTGCTAGTAGCTACTATTGTTATTAGTGTTGTTTAAGTATTTGATAAGGGTTACACTTTTATGTTGGGCTATATATTAGTCAATGTTTCTAGTGCAGTTATAACTAACTTTAATGTTATTCTTGTTGAAAATTTTTTCAGTAAGGGGTCAAGACTAAAATATTTGTGTACTAATTTAAGAAAGATTCTACCAATGTTGATCCTGAAATTACTGTTAAAAGGTGGGTTGAACCAAATTATGTTGCATGTTCTATTTCTACATTTACTATTGGTATTCATGCTAGTGTTTGGGACGTACTCTAGTTTAATATTATGTTTGCTTTTATTTAGGGCATCAACATATTTGGTTTTGTATTTATCAAAGATGTGTTTATTACTGGAGCTGTTAGAGAGCCTATGTTGCACGGATTTGTGCAGATTATTAAGGATACTAGGTGGGTGGCTAGATTCTTTACTAATGTATATATGGTTATAAACTTCCTTATTATAAGGCACGTGTATTCCTCTGGACAGATCGAAAGTGGCATCAAGGAAGATGCAAATGGTTGATTCAAACAGTTAGTAATAAGCTAGGACTAAAATTAAACATTTTCCTAATAATAGTAAACTTAGCAAGATTTTTAATAAAAACACCCTAAAATTAAGTTATAGCTGTACTGAAAACTTAGAAAAGATTATAAAAAAACAATAAAATCTTGAAAAAATACGCATGCCAAAACCAAATAAATAAAGACCCTAAAATGAAATTAGACAATAATAATGAAAAATTATGTAATTGTAGAAACCCTGAAAATTGCCCTTTGAATAAAAAAATGCTTCATAAAATCTGTGGTATACCAATGCACAATCTCATCCATTGAAAATCCAAATACTGAAAAGATATATATAGGATTCACAAGAAATGAGTTTAAAATAAGATGGAGACTACACCAAAGCTTCTTCAATAATATTAGAAGCCGAAATCAGACATCCCTATCTAAATATTTCTGGCACTTAAAAGAAACAAATAAAACACCAACACTAAAATGGAAAATAATAAATAGTACAAGAACTTGTAAAACCTGGAATGACCCATGCCCTTTATGCCTACATGAAAAACTGCACATTACCAAATTTCTAAAAAATGAAAATTTATTAAATCAAAAAAATGAAATAGCAGCTTTTTGCAGACACCACCAAATATTCGCCTTAAAATATTAGTATTTTATAAATGGACAAGGGAAAAAAATATACAAGAGAAATTAAATCCTAAAATATATATTTATATATAAATTTCCACAATACTATATAAAATCTATTAGCAAATTCAATTAAAACTATAGGTTTAAAAATACAACCCAATCATAATCTTAGTACCCCTTTAAGAAATCATCAGCAAAAAACAAGTAAATAAACACCAAACAGACTGTAACTAGAACATCAATCAGTGTGAGTTTTAGCAGATAGTAATAAAAGCAACAGAGCCTGATAGAAATGGCCATTGTAACCAGACAAAAATCCTCCAGCCCAACCTTACATGACTCCAAAAACTTGACATATAATAAACATTCTTACTTTCATCAAAGCAGAGACCCCTTAATAATGAAAAACAAACCCCAGATTACATCTCCATTTCCAAACTATAAATGAGTAAAACATTTCTTCAGTGAGTTATTCCAAACATCCCTTGAGAATGAAACAGTCATCTAAAGTTAAGGCTTAATATTGAAATTAAACTTTAACACTTGTGGACCAGTTTCAAAACATAGTAATTTCTCTCCTGCGATGGAATCATATTTTTAAAAAATAATTATAATTTTAAGCTCTACTTCTGTATCGAGCAGTGTTTTTTAAAAAATAACAAAAATACTAAAGAAATTTGGATCATCAATCTGTTCTTTCCTATTACATCAATACACACACACACATATATATATATATATATATTTAATTGGTATCACCCCAAGCAAGGCAGTACAGCCACTAAAACTCAAGGGGTTACAGAGTGTGGAGAAACTAGGAACAGAAACATTAGTAGTGAGGAGAAAGAGAAAAGATAGCGATTGACATTACATTTAAAATTTTGCAGATTAAAATTGACTGGAAAGCATGGAGCCAGGAGGAAGTCCCACAAGCAAGAAGTATGGAATAAGGTACCATTCATAGAGCTCATCTGAACAATTACTATGAAAGTATTTATAAAAAAGACACAGAGAGACAACTTTACGGAGATGAGCAAGTGACTGACACCAAACTGTGAGATCAGGACCAATAATATTGTTGATTCTTCTTTCGATCTTATTGAAGTGCTCCAGGAAAATAGCAGGGGTACTGGACCATATATGGCAGCAATATTTTAAGCAGGGACGAATGATAGACTTATAGATATGCAAGATAGATTCCGGAGAGAAAAATTGTCTTGCTCACCATAGTGAACCGACTTTCATAGCAGCTGATCTAGCAATGGATTCAATGTAGTCTTTCAACCTTATATCAACTGAGAAAGTTAGCCCAAGAAGGCGCAATGAGTCACTTTCTTGGAGGATAGCATAGATAGATAGATGCTGATGGAAGGCAGAGCGAGGTCTCAGATGATTAATGGCAAGCAGTTTAGTTTTGGTGGCATTTGGTGGCATTAAAATTAACAAGCCATCTTCTTCCCCAGTTAATGATGGTCTTGAGGTCATTTTATACATCGGTTGCTATTTTGACCTTGTCTCATAAAGGTTTTTTTTTTTCTTATGATTGGGTTAAGTTTTTAAACCCATTGCTTTAATTGAACTTGTTTATAGACTTTGAAATTTTTAAAAATTTTAAGCTATTTATTTAAGGCGAATATTTGTTGGTGTCGGCAAAATCCGTTAGCTCATGTCTTTGATTTAATAAAATTTCGTTTCTTAGAAACTTTTAAATGCCAAAAAGATTTAGATAGGGAGGTCTGATTTCTATTTCTAATATTATTGAAGGAGCTTTTGTGTTGTCTCCACCTAATTTTAAATTCATTCTTCATGGATCCTATATATATCTTTTCAATGTTAGGACTCTCAATGGATGAGATTGTGCATTTGTATACCGCAGATTCGATGCGGCATTTATTATGAGCAATCTTCAGGGTTTACAGGCACATAATTTTTCATTATTTTTGTCTAATTTTTTTTTTATAGTTTTTATTAATTTGATTTTGGGATGCATTTTTTTTTAGTACTTTTGTTTTTATAATTGATGTTTGGGGTGTACATACTAGGGGTTAGTGTTAGGTTTTCTGTAAGGTAGGTATATGTTGTTTATTAAGTCTAAAGTTCAGTATTTACATTAGTCGGACTATTGTCCTCATCTTTGTCGCCATATTTGTCACAACGTTTCGGCCGTTGTACGCTCCGGCCTTCTTCAGGTGGTTGGAATTTCGAACTGAACCCTTTATTTCGATCGCTGGGGTAGACTGTTCTAATTCCACGTGCCATGTTTGATGGATGTCAGCTATCAGTTATCTCCTGCTAATTTTCCCTCTGAAAGTTCTCCACTGCCTTAACCAGGAATTGAACTCACCTTCTTTGTCACTGGATCTAACCAACGCCTTTATCCACTGTGCCATGTGTATGAACTTCTGAGTATTATAAACCTAATGTTTTCAGCATCATTTTTACCAGTGCTCATATTGCAATTTTTGCTGTTATCATTGCATGTCTTTACCAGAGTTCATATTGCAACTTTGTTATCATTGCTTTTCTCTGGCACTCCTTATTACTGGTTCTTACAAAAAAAATTAAATTTCAAAGTCTATAAACAAGTTCAATTAAAGCAATAGGTTTAAAATCTTAACCCAATCATAAGAAAAAAAAAACCCTTTATGAAGTCGTCAAAAAAACAAATTGTAGTTCAATATGACGTATTCATATACAAACAACACTTTTAGAAAAAAAAAACTTTATGTATACAAATACAGATTTAATCACCTAACAAAAACTGCCAAAAACTCTCTGTCGTTGAAACAGACCAGACGATATGCATTGAACGGATGTCATCATTTGTTTGAAAATATGCACCCTGACCCTACCTTGACTTAACTTCTTTTCGAAAGTAACTAACATGTTGATACAACAGTTGTCAGTGAAAATGTAAACCCTACCACTCCTTAGTAAATGATTGGTTTTCTCCATTTCCATAGAAATTAATAGTATGAACATATATGCTTATAAAGCTCCGTAAATTTCAAAATTTGTTATTCCAAAATTTGCTTGAGAATGAAACAGAACTAGGTACTTTAATTTAATTACTATAATTAAATTGAAGTTTTTAGCTTCTGTTTTTGAAACATGAGAACTCTTATGTAGCGATGGAATCATATTTTTTAAAAAATAATTATAATATATTTTATTTATATATATATATATATATATATATATATATAAAATATATTATAATTATTTTTAAAAAATATGATTCCAGAAAAGAAGAAGAAAACACAAGTTTTTGACCTAATTTTAAAATTAAAGTAGAAATTGAGAATGAACCCAAAAATAAATGTAAAAGAAGTTATAGATAAGGAGATATATGGGATTAACGGAAGGAGAATTAACTTTATAAATTATAATCAATATAGTATGAATAGTTTTCAGCGGGGTGAGGAGTAACTTAGGGTAGGTAAATAAAGAAAAATTACACTGTGGGGATTAGAATTTTTTTTTTTTAATTATTTTATTCTTTTATTTTATATATATATATATATATATATATATATATATATATATATATATATATGTGTAAGTGTCTACAGTTAAAGAGTTAGGGGATGGGTCTTGGGTACCTCTTAATATTTTTATTTTTTAATATTTCATATTATTTCCATAATATAGTTTTGCATTAATCATGGTGTTATTATTATGATTTTATTATTTATTTTGAATATATTATGGTATCATTATTATAAGTACCGCCACTTGGTTGTGTAAAAAACAGCATATAACATGCTGTAAAAAGGCCCTAAACTCAATGAAAACAAAATTTTGTCATCAAAATGTTTATGTTATTATTAAGTGGAAAGACCAAAGTATTTTTTTTTTAATTTTTTACTCCCTTGTAGCATGTTGTAAATTTTGGTTAAAAATCTGGGTTTTTTTTGGGTTTTTTTTTTACATCAGCGGCATACCAAAGATAAAGGTTAATTTTTTTTTTTTTTGTTTTTTTTTTTTACATTTTTTTTTTGGGGAAAAACACATTTATTTGGAAATTCTTGCAAAATTCAAATAATTGTCAGATTTTAATGAAACTTTCAGGACATATTCAGAAATGAATGAAATTATATTTGAAATATTTCTTTTTAAAAAATCTTGGTAAAAATGTTTTTCTTTTCAGTATGTTACTACCCACTTAATTTCATGGGAATTAAATTTTTAAGGGGGGGGATATTTTTTATTAGTTAAAGACAGGACTCTTTGTAGAAAGTAAATCATCAATTTTTTTTTTATAAACAGTTTCATCAAAAATCTGTTCTGAATTATAAAATAAAAATGCAATAAATCTATGACATTATTTAATTAGAAAAGCTTTTAATTGCTTTTGTAAATAAGTTTTATTAAGGTCTGAAGAAATTAAATTTTTTTGATGAATAATGAATTTTTACAAGAATTTTTTCGTTCATTTTAAATTCTAATTATAATAATACAATAGTTCAAAAATCGTTTAAAATTCTTCAATGCTTACAAGAATGCAATTTGGTGATATCGTTAAGTGAAAAGTAAATTTACAAATCAAAATTTGAAAAGTTCATAACAGTCGTTTGTACCCAAATATTTTTAAAAAAATTTTTAAAATAATGTTTAGTGAAAAATCGTTTCTAATTTCTACCTATGGGAATCTATACATGACATAATCCTTAAAAAGGTTATGTGATTTAAGTATCGTCTGACCCACTGCAATTATTTAACTTTTAATTCAGTTCTGTTTCATCATTAACATCTTTGCAAATCATCCCTTCAAAATATCAAATAAAATAGTTTTACTTTTCTTAATTGCTATTTCACTAAATATTTTTATTTTATATATTTATTTTAGTTTGGGTCATACTTCAATTAATTAATTTTTTAATTAAGGTAGTAAACTAGAACCTAGAGACGAAATACAAATTTCATAAAGCTTCTTGAAACCTAACTAAAAGTTAATAAAATATTAAATAATTGCTGAAAGTATGTTAATTTGTAAAAATTACTAGTTCGTTAAAACTAAAAAAATGCATTCACTTAAATTTTGTAAATTTATGTCATTTCTGCTCATCCATAAGAGCTGTCATCACTTTGAAAGCTTCTCGATAAATCAATAAAGATCAAAGAAAGAGGGGACACATCATTAAGAAATGCTTCTATATTGTTTTTTTATGCTATAAGTAATATTTATTTCAAATCAGATTAATTTAACTTTAAATTTTCTAATTTTACTCAAATAACATGTCACAAATCTATAATTTGATTTTGAAAGATTTTTAAAACTGATAGATTTGTCTGTTTACAAATTTCTTAAAATTAAGAAAATGGCTGCCTTTAAAATTTTTTTTTAAAAATCAAGTAATTATTTTACATTCCAATCTATATAATTTCTATCTGAAATACACCAGAATATTTTACTTACTGGAAATAATAAATTTAATCATTTAGCTTTCAATTAAAACTAAAATGAAATCTTCAAGAATTCTTTTTCATTTTTAAAATTTAATTTTAAAACTTAGGTATCGAAAATTCAGTGGATGTGCCTACATTATTATTATTACTATTCCTTATATTATTATGATTTTATTATTTATTTTGAATATATCATGGTATTATCATTATTATTATTATTAAAATTCCTTCTATTACAATTTTATTTATTTTGAATATATCATGGTATTATCATTATTAAAATTCCTTGTATTATTACGATTTTATTATTTATTTTGAATATATCATGGTATTATCATTATTAAAATTCCTTGTATTATTATTTATTTTATTATTTATTTTGAATATATCATGGTATTATCATTATTATTATTATTAAAATTCCTTATATTATTACGATTTTATTATTTATTTTGAATATATCATGGTATTATCATTATTATTATTATTATTAAAATTCCTTATATTATTATGATTTTATTATTTATTTTGAATATATCATGGCATTATCATTATTAAAATTCCTTGTATTATTACGATTTTATTATTTATTTTGAATATATCATGGTATTATCATTATTAAAATTCCTTGTATTATTACGATTTTATTATTTATTTTGAATATATCATGGTATTATTATTATTAAAAAATTCCTTATATTATTACGATTTTATTATTTATTTTGAATATATCATGGTATTATCATTATTATTATTATTATTAAAATTCCTTATATTATTATGATTTTATTATTTATTTTGAATATATCATGGTATTATCATTATTATTATTATCATTATAATTATTATCAAAATTCTTTGTATTATTACGATTTTATTATTTATTTTGAATATATCATGGTATTATCATCATTATTATTATAATTATTATTATTAAAATTCCTTGTATTATTACGATTTTATTATTTATTTTGAATATATGGTATTATTATTATTCCTTTCTCCCTTGTATTATGGTTTTATTATTATTTATTTTAAATATATAATAATATTATGATTTTATTATTCTTCTTTATTTTTAGCATATCATAGTATCATTATTATTATTATTATTCCTTCCTTCCATTATTTTTCATTCAGTAGCTGACATTCTTTCATTTTTCTAACAAGATATTTCTTGTTTAAACTTCTTCACTGTTGCCAGTTTATAATTTTTTGTTTGTTAGTCATTGATTTTTTTCATAATTTTTATTATATCATTTATGTTATTTCTTTCCCATGTAACATTGAGTTGTGGGTGGGAGGGGAGAATGAAAGTGCACATTATCTGATCAGGAAGAACCTGGCTGTTATTACTGTTCATAAAAACAAAGACGCCTAAGAGAGACTAATTACTTATATCTTTTTTTTTCTTGTTTATATTAGAAAACCTTTTGCTGCTGTCATCAAACATCCCTTAAATATTTCTTTGATCCCATTTTCACGTTTTCTCCTTCTTTATTTTTCATTCATTTTTTTTTCTTTTTTTTTCTTAACTTCTTGCTTGCTTATTTGCCATTTTTATTTCTTTTTATCTGACTCCTCCTCCTCATCATCATCATCATCATATCTTTCTCCCTCCCCACACACAACAAATCATTTTTCCATCTTCTTTTTTTTTTTTTTTTACTTCTTCTTTCACTTCTTTACTAGATTTCCATTCTTTACTTTCCACTTCAACATTTTTTTTTTATTCTACTTCAGGTTTTCTCCTTCTACATGTTTTTGTTTTCTTTCTCAATTTCTTATTCAATCTTTTTTCTCTTCTTTTTCCACGTCTTTCTTCACTCCCCTTTTTCCCGTCTTTCTTCACTCCCCTTTTTCCCGTCTTTCTTCACTCCCCTTTTTCCCGTCTTTCTTCACTCCCCTTTTTCCCGTCTTTCTTCACTCCCCTTTTTCCCGTCTTTCTTCACATCTTTCTCCTTTTTCCAACCCTTTTTCTTCTTCTTTCAACTCTTTTTTCTTCTTCTTCTTCCGACTCTTTTTTCTTCTTCTTCTTCTTCCGACTCTTTTTTCTTCTTCTTCTTCTTCCGACTCTTTTTTCTTCTTCTTCTTCTTCCGACTCTTTTTTCTTCTTCTTCTTCTTCCGACTCTTTTTTCTTCTTCTTCTTCCGACTCTTTTTTCTTCTTCCGACTCTTTTTTCTTCTTCTTCTTCTTCTGACTCTTTTTTCTTCTTCTTCTTCTTCCGACTCTTTTTTCTTCTTCTTCCGATTCTTTTTTCTTCTTCTTCTTCTTCCGACTCTTTTTTCTTCTTCTTCCGACTTTTTTTTCTTCTTCTTCCGACTCTTTTTTCTTCTTCTTCCGACTCTTTTTTCTTCTTCTTCCGACTCTTTTTTCTTCTTCTTCTTCTTCCGACTCTTTTTTCTTCTTCTTCTTCTTCTTCCGACTCTTTTTTCTTCTTCTTCTTCTTCTTTTCTTCTTTTTTCTTCTTCTTCCGACTCTTTTTTCTTCTTCTTCTTCCGACTCTTTTTTCTTCTTCTTCTTCTTCTGACTCTTTTTTCTTCTTCTTCTTCTTCCGACTCTTTTTTCTTCTTCTTCCGACTCTTTTTTTCTTCTTCTTCCGACTCTTTTTTCTTCTTCTTTTTCCGACTCTTTTTTCTTCTTCTTCCGACTCTTTTTTCTTCTTCTTCTGCATTTCAAGTGCATATCACATGGTGTTAGTGTTTTTGTATATATCAATTTTTAAATTTTCTTTTGTTTTCATTGGTCGTGTAGACATCAAGTGCATATCACATGGTGTTAGTGTTTTTTGTATATATCAATTTTAAAATTTTCTTTTTGTTTCATTGGTCATATAGAAGTCAAGTGCATATCACATGGTGTTAGTGTTTTTTCTTCTTCTTCCGACTTATTTTCTTCTTCTTCCGACTCTTTTTTCTTCTTCTTCCGCTCTTTTTCTTCTTCTTCTTCGACTCTTTTTTTCTTCTTCTTCTTCTTCCGACTCTTTTTTCTTCTTCTTCTTCTTCTTCCGACTCTTTTTTTCTTCTTCTTCTTCTTCCGACTCTTTTTTCTTCTTCTTCTTCCTTTTCTTTTTTCTTCTTCTTCTTCGACTTCTTTTTTTCTTCTTCTTCTTCTTCCGACTCTTTTTTCTTCTTCTTCGACTCTTTTTTCTTCTTCTTCGACTCTTTTTCTTCTTCTTCCAAACTCTTTTTCTTCTTCTTCCGACTTTTTTTTCTTCTTCTTCTTCTTCCGACTCTTTTTTCTTCTTCTTCTTCTTCTTCTTCTTCCGACTCTTTTTTCTCCTTCTTCTTCCGACTCTTTTTTCTCCTTCTTCTTCCGACTCTTTTTTCTCCTTCTTCTTCCGACTCTTTTTTCTTCTTCTTCTTCTTCTGACTCTTTTTTCTTCTTCTTCTTCTTCTTCCGACTCTTTTTTTTCTTCTTCTTCTTCCGACTCTTTTTTCTTCTTCTTCCGACTCTTTTTCTTCTTCTTCTTCTTCCGACTCTTTTCTTCTTCTTCCGACTCTTTTCTTCTTCTTCCGACTCTTTTTTCTTCTTCTTCTTCTTCCGACTCTTTTTTCTTCTTCTTCTTCTTCCGACTCTTTTTCTTCTTCTTCCGACTCTTTTTTCTTCTTCTTCCGACTCTTTTTTCTTCTTCTTCTTCTTCCGACTCTTTTTTCTTCTTCTTCTTCCGACTCTTTTTCTTCTTCTTCCGACTCTTTTCTTCTTCTTCCGACTCTTTTTTTCTTCTTCTTCTTCTTCCGACTCTTTTTTCTTCTTCTTCTTCTTCCGACTCTTTTTTCTTCTTCTTCCGACTCTTTTTTTCTTCTTCTTCTTCTTCCGACTCTTTTTTTCTTCTTCTTCTTCTTCTTCCGACTCTTTCTTCTTCTTCTTCTTCCAACTCTTTTTTTCTTTTTCTTCCAACACTTTTTTTTCTTTTTCTTCCAACTCTTTTTTTTCTTCTTTTTCCAACCCCTTTTTTCTTTGACATATCCTTATTCACTCACATCTTTTTCTCTTCTTTTTCCACTCTTTTTTCTTTTTCATTTTCTTGTTTTCCTTCTGATGCTTTTAATTCTTCCCCTTTTATCAGATAATGTCTTCTTCTTATCTCTCTCTCTCCCTCTTAATGCCCCAACGAACATGCACTTGTTATTTCATTCCTCTTCAACTGTCATTAATGAAACAAATTGACTCCATTAACCTTTTCAATTTCTTCTATTCACATCAGATATTGTCTGTAGATAATAAACCACTTCATCCTCATTTGATAAAGAAAAAACTTCGTTAACATTTTGCACATTTAATTGCTGAGCAAGCAAACTATTTGTTGTAATTACACAGCAAAATTGTTTAAAATAGTAATCTGCTTACTAACTTTGCTCTCATTAAAACAGAAACATTATTTATACACTACACATTGACTAATTTCTCTACAAATGTTTTAGCATCTTTTGTTGATAAAAATAAAATATTTTAGTAAAAACTAGTAACTCTTTAAAATGGCTATAAAAAAAGGATACCGATATCAATGTGGGAGTGAAACCTGTTAAATATTTTAGACTATAAACTGGAAGAGAGAATTTCTTTTTCTTTCTGTTTTCTTTAGTCATTTTAAGAAATTTACAAATATGAGTTGAAAGACTGAATTAAATCCAACAGAAGGATTAAATAAGGAATAAGAAATGATGCACTTATATATCAATGTCTCATTTTCATTGCATTTCAAGTGCATATCACATGGTGTTAGTGTTTTTGTATATATCAATTTTTAAATTTTCTTTTGTTTTCATTGGTCGTGTAGACATCAAGTGCATATCACATGGTGTTAGTGTTTTTGTATATATCAATTTTAAAATTTTCTTTTGTTTTCATTGGTCATATAGATGTCAAGTGCATATCACATGGTGTTAGTGTTTTTGTATATATCAATTTTTAATTTTTCTTTTGTTTTCATTGGTCATATAGACATCAAGTGCATATCACATGGTGTTAGTGTTTTTGTATATATCAATTTTTAAATTTTCTTTTGTTTTCATTGGTCGTGTAGACATCAAGTGCATATCACATGGTGTTAGTGTTTTTGTATATATCAATTTTTAAATTTTCTTTTGTTTTCATTGGTTGTGTAGATGTCAAGTACATATCTTAAGGTGTTAGTGGCTTACAGCCATGTTGCGTTAAAACACCAGTTCCTGTACAATCACTGAAGTTAAGCAATGTCAAGCCTGGACAGTACTTAGATGGGTGAATGTTTGAGAATATTAGGTGCTGTAATGTGTGATTGGTGTCATTGATAGAATTGTTAATTGGAAAGCCAAATTCTAATTCCAGTTGGGTCCATTATATTCACCTACACACAAAAGGAAAGGTATGAATCCACCTCATCTCCCTCCTGCTATGGGTTAATTAGTAAGACATATTACTAAAACTACTGTTATCTCCAAAAAGAAAAAAATTTCAGACAAAATATTTAAATTTCATTATCAACCCATAGAAGTTGATATGAGACTAAATTAAAATGACCAACTTATGGCGTTAGTGTTTATGTATGTATCAAATTTTAATCTGCTTTGTTTATTGCGTAGACATTATGTATATCCAATAGAATGAATAAATAAGAAAAAAAAATAGGAAAATGTTTATAAATTTACCATGTTTCACTATATTTTTTTTTTTAGCTGAATATTAGGAAATTTTTCTGCCTAAATTTGTAGTACGATGGGTTATCATTATTTACATCATTTTCTCGCAGACTCTTGTCCTCATCTTTGTTGTTATTATCACAGTGCTTCAATCACTGTGTCTTCAGGCCTTCTTCAGGTGTTTGCTGATCCAGGTAACCTTTAGAAAATTTCAAACTGAACTCTTTATTTAATTTATGGGGGTAGATTGTTCTCATTCTGCTGTCCATGTGAATAATACTTTTTTTCTTATCTAGTACTACTCAGTGAGTGGTTGGCTCTGTTTCCCCTGAGTCGAAGTCTGCACTACCTGGCCCAGGGATTGAATTCTCTATGTCACTAAATTTTTCCCATTTCTCAGAAAGTGGCCTGTTAGTATTTTTATTTTATATTGGTAAATTAGATATAGGTGTGTTTTTTTTTGTTTGTTTTTTTTTTGTTTTTTTTTTGTTTCCATGTTCCACTCGGATGAGTTGAAGATATGAATGAAACTGAACAAAATGATTAAATAAGAAACAAATAGAAAGACCTTTATAAATTTGACATGTTTCACTATTTATTTAGCTTCATAAATTTTTGGAAGTCAATTATTAAATTTTATATTACTTTGTTTTCATTAGATGTGTACATGCTGCATGTATATCTTATGATTTTAGTTTTTATTTACTGTAAATTATGGCATACATGTCAACCTCAAGATTTTTAGCTCAAATTTCTGACTTAGGCTTATACCTATTGAATAGGTCAACTACCAAACATATGGTAGGTAACCAATGGCCCAAAAGTTAGACTTCCCAGTAAATGAAGTTAGGCTATTTACTAACCTGTGCCAAAACTACATATGGTCACACCACTTACTAGTATATTGAGACACTAACTGTACTATCTTTCTATATGTGTTGTATAGCAAACAACCTACTACACACACCAGTAGGCACCATATATTGTATCTGTATAACTTAGCAATCATTTAAAGCAATATATGATAAAAAAAAAATTGTGTAAAATTTTTTTAAAAGTAAATTTTATTGTCATAAACTTTGCAGCTTTAGTCAGAAGAAAAATTGGGGAAAATTATTATATCAAACTAAAGAGATTCAAATTTGAAATATTATTTAAACCATAATCCACAAGAGAAACTTTTTAAGTCAAATCTCCCCCTCGAAATTCTCAAATTTTAATAAAATTTTCAGTACCTATTAATTTATGAATTAATTTATTGATGAGATTAATAGGGTATTTTGTAAGATGTTTGTGAAAAATAAGTCCATTAAACTCCTTTTAATTTACTCAGAAAGCTCATTAAAATTATCTTTTAAACCCTAAAAATATTTGTTTTCTCTCTAAAGAAATTAAATAATTAGAAAGTTTTATTTATAATCTTTCTTTATTGCTATTCTGATTATATACTTCAGAAACATTATTAATACTTTACTAATATTTTCTCTGCTGCAATATTATAACAAATATTATTATTTTATAAACATTATTAATACTTTCACTGCTGCAATTTTATAGCAAACATTATTATAAACATTATTAATACTTATTATTAATACATTTGCTGCTGCAATTTTATAACAAACATTATTAATATTTTATAATCATTATTAATACTTTATTAATACTTTCACTACTGCAATATTATAACAAACATTATTATTTTTTAAACATTATTAATAATTTTACTGCTGCAATGTTATAACAAACATTATTAATATTTTATAATCATTATTATTACTTTATTAATATTTTCTCTGCTGCAATATTAGAACTAACATTATTTTATAAACATTATTAATACTTTCACTGCTGCAATATTATAACAAACATTATTTTATAAACATTATTAATAATTTTACTGCTGCAATGTTATAACAAACATTATTAATATTTTATTAATATTTTCTCTGCAGCAATATTAGAACAAACATTATTTTATAAACATTATTAATACTTTCACTACTGCAATATTATAACAAACATTATTATTTTTTAAACATAATTAATAATTTTACTGCTGCAATGTTATAACAAACATTATTAATATTTTATAATCATTATTAATACTTACACTGCGGCTATATTATAACATTCTTCCCTGACTATGTTGACACAATATGAAAAAAATTCCTGTTTACTGGAAATTAATGGCTATAAAGAGACTAACAACAATTCCTCATTAGCACTCCCACTTTGGTTTCAATCAGAACTGCTGCAGTGCAGGTTAAGCTAAACAAAACCCCCAGCCCATATTATCATAAAAACACATCATGAAAATTTTGGACTGTATTCTACGATGTCTGCATTTGTTTGGGGATAACACTAAGCACCATTTAGGTTATAATGTAAATGCAAGGGGGTAAGATTTCAGGGTTTCTTGAAAACGTACATTTACTCTGACAACAGGCAATATAAACTTTGTAAAGACAGTAGAAATGTTAAATATAATTGGTTTAATGATAAAAAATTTAATGTACTACAGATTTTTAATGGAAAATTCTTCTTTTTTTTTTAATTACATGCAATATGTTTCTGTCTATATTTCAGGAGATGAGGTATTATGTACACTATTTACATTGTTTGGACTATCATCCTCATCTTTGTCGCCATATTTATCACAACGTTTCAACCGTTGTATGCTCCAGCCTTCTTCAGGTGGTTGGAATGTTGAACTGAACTCTTTATTTCACTCGCTGGGGTAGACTGTTCTAGTTCCACATGCCATGTCTAATGGATGTCAGTTATCAGTTATCTCCTGTTAATTCATATCTCCAAGTTCTCCACCGCCTTAACCAGGTATTAAACTCACACTCTTTGGGTCCTGTCACTGGATCTAACTAACTCCTTTATCCACTGTCCCATGTGTCCAACCACCTGAAGAAGGCCGGAGCGTACAATGGCTGAAATGTTGTGACAAATATGGCAACAAAGATGAGGATGATAGTCCAAATAATGTAAATAGAACATCTATGTTATTAACATTTATGGAAAAACAATTGCAAAAAAAACAAAGTTATTTTCTTTGGCTACCTTGACACTCTTTAACCTTTAGCACTCTGTAGGTGACTATTTTCACCAAGCAAAATGTTAGTCTTGCCAATGCAAGTTGAATTTGAATCTCTTGGTTGTGTAGACATATCCTTCTATGGCAACACCTAAAACAATCTTGACTGAAATTATGAGTCCGGCTACTGCACTTTCAGATATATAGAACTAATATATAAAACAGTATATTTTGAGGGGATTCCATATACAGTAAAAGGGGAAGTAATATTTATAAATGATGCAGAGTTCTAAATGTTAACAAACAAGTTTCTGTACACAAAATAGTGACAAAAGAAAGATAATTATCATTTTGGTCATCCATACTTGAACTATCCCATGAGATACTTGTAAATTTAAGCAGACTCTTACCAGTCTTAATGTGATCAAAATATGGAGAATATAACAAAATATATATAAAATCTGCTTTAAGTATATAAAAAATATATTTTCCTTTTCTGATTAACCTGGTGTTATTGTAGTTAAAACTTCAAAGATCGCAATGAATTTTTCATTTTTTTTTTTTTAAACCAAGTGACTAAGGATTTATTTAATATCTACTAATAAGACGACCATTATGTAGCAGTTGATATGTAATAAAAAACACATTCAATTTTTTTTCATATCTTTGTTTTCGGAGCATCTGGTGGTAAACTTTCTTGATTCTTTTTAAAGACTACAAAATTTAAAAGTAAAATGATGACGAAACTAGAATTATAAAGAGAGGAAAAAATGTAATCGATGGTTTACCTGAGAATAAAGAAAATGTTGAATTTGAAAGAAAATGTTTTTATAAACCTATAGAATGTTAATTGTGATTTGGAAAAAAGTGTGAACTGAACATTTAGATCCAGCCGTTTCCTTCCTCTCCGTCAGTTTGTCTGTCTGTAAGTCTTCAGGGGACCAGCCTTCTCTTATTAACCTCTCCGGTCAATACTAATCAAACCTGTCTACTGCAATTGCCCTCTTTCCATTTTTCATAACTCGCTTTCTGTCTCTGCACCCCCACCTCACGCTGCCCCTCCTTTAAAGTGAAAGAGTTTAGCTTCTTTTTTTTTTCACACCTTATGTAATTTCTTATTTATCTGCATTTCTTTTTGTTTTTTGATTTCCCCCTTCTCCCCAAATCCACAACCACACATTAATCCGTGCCCCACCCTGCATCGTTAATCTTTCCCTACCCTGTGTTGTTAATCTTCTTTTCTTCTGCATTCCCTCTCTCATCTTTTCAAATTTGTTTATTCTTCTCCCTTTCATCTTTTAATATATCTTTCTTTTCTTCTCTCTTTCTCTCTCTCTCTCTCTCTCTCTCTCTCTCTAATGCTTTACTCTGTTTCTTTATCACCAACTAATAACCCCCTCCCCACCACACACTTTCTTTCTTTTAACTCTATTACCTTTTGGGATTCTTCTTCTCCTCCTCCTCGTTTCAATTTCCTCTCTACCTTTTTCTTGTCTACAACAAATCTTTCTTTTCTCATCTGATATTACTCTTTTTCTCTAGTCTACTCCTCCTGTTACTCTTCTGTTCTTGTCTTTCTCCTTTCTTTGCCCCCTCCACCTCTTTCTATTCTCATTACCCCCCCCCCATCGCCTCTTTATTAGAACTGCTCCTCCTGTATAGACATATTATTAATTACTCTAAAATGAGAAGCTCCTTTTAATAATGGATAATGAGAATATGATGAAAAGCTAAATGAATAGGACTTATTGTTGTTGCCCTCATCTTTCTTCCTATCCCCTTGGGAAGAGCCTTCCCCCATCCCTGGCCAATTGGGACAATCAACGAAGCACAAAGTAGACAACACAGAAATGAACAATTCAGATTGGTATTTTCCTGGTCACAACATTTCATTAGGATTCTCTCACTCTTTCTCTCTGCAATTTCTTCTTAATCATTTAAGGATTAATATTAATCATTTGATAACCTAAGCCTGGGGAAGTTTTAACAGGCAAAAAAACAAAAAAAAAAAAAAACTATTCTCCTGACAGGATATGAATTATTTTAATGTTTACACTCTTTAGAAATGTTGGAATTTAAAGGACAAACTGTAGAAAAATTTGAATAATCATCATAATCCTTTTGTCTGCCGCCTTCTCCTCCTCCTCCTTCTTATCATTTTTTTTTATTTTTCCTTATCCATTATTATTATTATTAGTCACACATAATTCTGCCGTTAGCATTGAAAAGGGAATCGGCAAAATTCAAATTCTAGTTGATTCTGTTGAGCTAATGTCCTTGAAAAAAGCATATCCAGCTATGGGTAAAATAGCAGGGTAGATTAGGTTCTCTTGCCTTCATTGGCAATGATTCTAAGAAAAAGAAAGCTGTAAATTCAAACCTGAGGAGTGCTGTTTAGAGAGTTTGTGGCACACTGGGCACCATTTTTCTATAATCAGTTCTATAAATGTGGCTGGTTTACCATCAGCCTTCAACATTGTAATCAAATAATGGGGTTAGTCTAATAGTTCAATTTTTAATGATTTTTTGAGCCCTCATATGTCAAAATTGAGAAGATATCCACTTTGATACTTGTGTGTGTATATATATATATGTGTGTGTACGTGTATATATATATGTGTGTGTGTATATATATATATATATATATATATATATAGGAGTTGGATCATGATTACAATTCCAGTGTAATAAATTATAACCATGGAATATTAGTGTTTGAGCCTTTTATAGTTATACTAGCAGTAGAGCCCGGCGTTGCCCGAGGATGTAACAGTAAGAGATAGATCAAGTATCGACCATCATAGAGACTGAAAAATAAAATTGACAAAGATTATTGTTTAAGGTTGACGGACACGCATGTCTTAATTTTTTTTTTATGAATTGGTCAAACCCAAACTCAAACAAAAACATTGTTTTCAATCGTTATGAGTCTACCGATTGAATAGAATTTTATTATAAACAATTGTCTTGTAAATGGAATTTTTAAAGCATTCTGAATGTAAAAATAAAGAAAAAAGTGTGCAAGACAATAAGAAACACTACCTGCCAAAAAAAAGTGAAGTTTTGTTGAAATCAGTTGAAAAATGTAGGAAATCCAATCTCATATATAAACAAACACAGAGACACACACACACACACACAACCAACCAACCTGGGTTTTATAATAAGTATAACTCGATATGAGTTGTCCCCCTTTCATTCTGGCGACAGAATCGTGTTTTATCTTGTTTTCAAATTGATTTCATGCAAAAACAATTGTTTTTCCAATTTCTGGCGCTGTCAGAACCACTGCAAGGTAATTTTACATGGTCCTGTGAAGTTTTGTTGAAATCGGTTGAAAAATGTAGGAAATCCGATCCAATATATAAACGTACAGACATACACACACAACATGCATTTTATAGTAAGTAAGATTCTTACTCTGTCTTGGACATTTAGTTCTATCTGGATTCTATTCTCTTGGCAATTTTTGGGTGTGTGTGTGTATATATATATATATATATATATATATATATATATATATGGACATGTGGCCAAGTGGTTAGAATGTTCCATGAGACCCGGGTTTGAATCTCACCATGGTTGATTTGTCAGACTTCTGGATGTTATCGGACTGAATCGAGGTTGATCCCAGCGTGTAACACCTTTGGAAAGTGCCTGAAAACCACATTACAAGTTCACCCAAGTCTTGTGAGTGAAATTGCGTAGATGGAACTCTTGGGGGTCTGTCAATAGCTGTGCTAGCACGAAGCTACAAGTCATCGTGACCGTGGGATTGAGCATGCTGGCTTTGTTCAAATTGTTGATCACGCTAGATAACACGCTCTCTCCCAGAAACTGTAACTAAGGTCTGCTCAGCATAGTTGCAGTATAATCCACAGGTGGGCTCTATGGGTGTTGAGCAAACACAAATTGTGCCTGAGCGAGTGTCTGCAATAGAGATTGGCTAGCTGCCTTAGTAGACGGGTATCCTCGAATGTGAGTGGCCAGCTATTACTTATATATATATATATATATATATATATACAATTTTTTTTATATATATCATTTATATATTATATATGCACGGTACTTATTGGAAAGTGCTCAATATCAGTGATAGAGCTAACATATTTAGTTGGATTGATGTGAGTTTGTGACCCTGGGTTTCACGCTATTTGCAATCATCAGACAAACTGATTATAAAAACACTGATACATGCAACCATATATAAATTCAAAATTTTAAAATTAATCAGTTTGTCTGACGATCGCAAATAGTGTGAAACCCAGGGTCACAAACTCGCATCAATCCAACTAAATATATATCTGTTAAAAGATGATATGAATAACAACAAAAGGAGAATTTTTCTTTACGAACACATTTCATTCCCTAAGGGATTTTATCACGGTAAATATTTTATTTTGCAACATGTATTTATAAATAGAAGTAAAGTGGAGGAAAAATATCAACTTTTCAAACATTTTAAAAATGCTCTAAAATATTCTTAAAACTAACTGTAAGTCAAGGTAAACTATGGAGGACTATGTAACTTAATACCTAATAAACGATAATGAGTAAATGCTGTTATTGTTATTTGTGCATTTTTATTTTCTTATTTGCTTAAATATGTTTATATGAAAGTGTAAAAATAGGTTTAAATACCAGAAATAAATTTTTTGAGGAAAAATTCTCACCAGCAATACATTATTGAAGAAAAAATATATTACCAGCAATACTTTTTTGAGGAAAATATATATTTTTTTTTTTTAAGCATTTCACTCCAAGCAAAGCAGGAAGCCACTAGGACGCAAGGGGTTACAGAAAATTTAGAGCAAGATCAGATAGGAGTGATAGAAGAAAGGATGAGGGTAGTGGATAGATCAAGGCAACTGGAGATGTCGATTGACATTACACTTGAATAGCTGGAGATTATAGCTCACAGGGAAACAGGAAAAGGGAAGGGAGTTCCACAGGCGAGAGGTGCGAGACATGAAGCTATTACCAGCAATAAAAATCTTGTCAGCATTAAATAACCCATTGAGGTTGATATGCCGTAAAACAAAACCAAACCAATGCATTACAACTTTTGATAAAATTTATTGCTAACAAGACTAAAATTGTACTTTACTGAATTTTGTTCTTATTGCCTTTAATAATACTATTTTCAATAAGTATAAACTTTCATTACAATGACTTTTCTTCTAATGAGCAATGACAATTATTATTATTATTATTACAATATCATTAACCTGGTACCAATATCTCTACTAATGAAATTGGAGGAAACCATTTTGTTTTTTGTTTTTTCTATTCATTTATTGTTTATTAATATTCTTTTAAAAAAAATTACTCTTTTATTTTCATCAATAAAATAAAACAAAATCTCATTGTTCTGATTTGCTGACTTTGATTGATTATTTTTGTCATTTGCTTTCCGGTGTATCACAAAATTTAACTTATATATATATATATATATAATAAAGTGTTGCCTTGCCTAAATTACATAAGGAGAAAATCAAAAATTAGTAATAAATTCTTTGAGTCTAGTAACTGGATTTAACCAATGACTTTATTCACTGGGTCATGTGTCCTGGAGGATAAAGTGGATAAAGGCAGTGGTGAACCAAAAAACTTGGAGAGTTGAGTTAAAAGGAAATAACTGAGACATCTGGAAGAGGCATGACACGTGGAACTAGAACAATCTACCCCGGTGGACGAAATAAAGGGTTCGGTTTGAAATACCAATCACCCGAAGAAGGCCAGAGCGTACAACAGCCGAAACATTCTGAATATGGCAATGAAGATGAGGATAACAGTCCAAATAATGTAAGTAGACAAAATCTAATAACAACAAAAATGAAGACATTGCTGTTTTTTTTTTGTTTTGTATTTTTCACACCGATGTTCACCCTGTATATTGTAACCTAGAAAAGGTTACAGAATGGAGAATAACCAAAACAGAGGTTGGAAATGAAATGGTAATAACATCAACAAAATACAATGCTCGCCAACAGCGTGAAGTAGGTAAGCAAAAAGGATACTTATACTTAACAGCATGAAGGAGCAGTTGAAAGATGCGTTCCAAAAGCTAAGCAGAGTATTAAAAGACAGAAAAACTTTGTTAGAAACAAAGAAAAGAGTACTAAACTGTTACGTGATATCTATCTTCCTGTATGGCAGTAAATGCAGGACAATCTTCTCAATGAAGAAGAGACTTGAAGAAACATAAATATGGTTCTACAGAAAAATACTGAGGCTACCATGGGCCGAACTTGTGAACAACAGTGAAGTTTTGGAGAGAATGGAAACACACTTAAAATCAGGAAGAGTCAGTTGAAATTTCTGGGGCATTTAATGAGGAAGGAGTGCTTTGAAAATCTGATACTCACAGGGCAGATTGAGGGAAAGAGGGACAGAGGAAAGCAACATGTAACAAACTTGACCGGCTTGAGCAAATGGATAGTAGTACAGGGTTTGGTAGAAATAACAAAAAGACAAAACTTATTGAGCACTAGAAGGGACAGGCGGGAGTGGAGGGTTATGATCGTCTACGTCCTGAAGGGACTTGGCCCATAAAAGAAGAGACTCCATTTTCCACCTGATTTGGTTCTTTTGTGAATGCAAATAATTCAAAACATAGCTTATCCCAGAGATTTGGAAAGAAGAAAAATTTTCAAGTTTCCATTTTATTTTAAATGTACCTGAGAAGCAGCAGTTGTAAAAGAGCTCCATCTTCAATGTTTATGAAGGGATAAAATATGGCAAAGAAAGAAAATAAAATGAATGCAAATAATTGCCATTCAGTCATGAGGAAACCATTTGTAGTTTATCTGATTCTTTAATTTTAAAATTTTATCTATAAGTAGGGAGCCAAATACAAAATTCATAGCTTGACGTTGTTATTAGCTGAGTTTTGGTCTGGATGGGATTATGTTGAAATATATTTGGTCGTAAAATGATAGCTTTTTCCTGTTTTTCTTTTTCATCGTTACAATATGAATTTATTGATGTGTCTATGTATAAGATTGATGGAAGGTTTCTAATCAGAAAAGATTGAAAAATAGCACAGGGAATTTTAAAATTTGCAATCAGCTGTCAGGGTATAAAATAAAAAAAAGATAAAAACGTGAGAGTGATATATTGTCAATAAGATTTTTTTGTAAAAATTTCGAAAAAATTTTAATTTTTATTGTCTTTTGTCTTTTTTTTTAATTCAAAAAACAGACCATTGAGAAAGAAAAGACCGGATGAAAAAAGAATTAAAAATAAAGAAACCAATATTTTTCAGGTGTTTCCTTGAGGTGATTTGGAATTTGGTCACAGCCAGATGCCAACAGAGACAGCAGATTGCTTTCTCAGCAAACTTGCTAATTCTTCACATTCAAAAACTCTACACAATTTTCTGTTTTTGTTTTGATGCTACACCAAGTAAAACTCAATCCTTATTCCAGTAAAATAACTTTTCTTTTTCTCTCTCTCTCTCTTGCGCACTCGCACACACAAGCCCAATGAGCCCAGCCCAATCCACTTCCCAGAATATGATCAAGCATCAGAACTTCTGGAATCTTTTCTCCATTCAACTGAGAACTTGTCAGCACTACATACATACATACATACACACACACACACACACATATATATGTATGGTGGACTCTCCTGTTGTATTCGATGCATAAGGGTCAAGCAGCTCAGTTCCTAGGAACCGACAACCAGACCCCAGCACATATGATTTGATTATAATGGTGAAGGCTTTGTACACAACCAACCACACTTTTTGAAGAGCGGAATACAGAGATTTGGTCCACTACGTGCCACAAGGTCCCCAATTGACCCTCTGCAAGTTTTGAATTCAGTGTTGACCTTCTCCTAGAAGTTGCCATCCAAGGCTATAGAACCCAGTCTGTCGGGCTATTTACCCATAGCTGGAGGGAGACGAAGAGGATTAATACTTTTCCCAAAGATATTAGCATGTAAGTGAATGTAATGGATTCAACAGGAATTTGAACTCGGCTCTCTGATTCCTCAATCCGAGCTGCTATCCATTACTCCACTGTGCCTTATATACACACACACACACACACACACACACACACCCCACCCCCACCATCTTTAAAGTTAGAAATTAGTAATTTATTTTATCTTTAAATTTTTTTTTTATTCGTTAGTATAATTTTTTTTAAATGTTCTTTCTTAATATAAATTATCTAAATATGATTGACTGTTAATCTTGTTAATATATCTCATTTGTAGGTAGAATTTGGTATTTTTTAAGTGAGAACCTAACTCTTTTTTTTTTTATATAATTAAAAATTTCTTATATATAAAACACCCGTTTCAGTCCCCCTTTAGTTTCAGTTCAACACCTTCATAGAATACCAACTTCTGGTCATAAGGTTAATTATCCAGGTTGAATTTGTGGAGCCTCTTCCCTTTTAGACAGATACGTTTCACCCTCCCCTTACCACCAACTCAGGCATTTCGTCTGGCTGAGGCATGGGTAGGTTCTGTATCAATTTTCCACTTGCTGTCAAAGTTAAATTTTAAATTTCTAATTCCAACACGAACACAGTCCATTTAACGGGGTTGAATAAGACCGACATATATATATATATATATATATAATATAATTGTGAATTTGGGAAGCAATCCCTCTTTTTTACATGTTTCATTAAAAACAATTGAAAAGGTACTGCGGTTAAGTTTTTTATTTCAGTTTTCTTATGTTCTTATAATTTTCTTTTATGGACTCAAATTATGTAGAAATTGTACAAATTTTGTATGTTCTATACTTTTAGCCATTATCAAGGATGACTTTATTTTTACTTTTAATTGAATGTATTGATTGTTTTATGTATGTGTCTACAGTTATAAGAATGTTTTATTTTCCAAACACAGTCAGCACATTGTGGCCATCTTCATAGTTTATGAGTGTTGGCTTTTTTATGTCCAGAAAAGATGAAAATTATAAGAACACAAAAATTATGTAAAAAAAACTTAACTACAGTACATTGTCAGTTATTTTTAATAAAACTTGTGTGTATGTGTGTCGTATATATATATATATATATATAAACAAATATAAAAGTGAACATTGAAGTCAACACTTAGAAGCGACAGTCTCTTTCATGCTAGATGCAATTGTCAAGCCTGATGATTGCATCTAGCATGAAACAACCTGTCGCCTCTAAGTGTTGACTTCAATGTTCACTTTTATATTTACACCAGCTCTATCTCTGATATTGAGCACTTTATCCCATAAATATAGCACACCTTAAGACTATATTTCTTATATATATATATATATATATATATATATATATATATATATATATATATATATATATATATATATATATATATATATACATACACACAAAAGGAAAAACTATTTTTAGCCAACACATTTCATCCTCTGGGGGACTTTATCAAGGCAATGTAGGATTTATTTTGTTGCATGTGTTCATATATAAAAACAAGGGTGTCATTGATTTTTTTTTTCCCTCTATGGATACACTCTATCTGAAAATAATTTGCATCCATACACACACACACACACACACACACATATATATATATATATATATATATATATATATATATACATACACACATACACACACACAGTATATACTCTTGTAGCATACAAATTTTGAAGACCTAATTTTGAAGCTAATTTTAAGGGGTGCTGCATCATACACAAGGTATAAAATTAGTGTATATACTGCTAGGCTTGGCCACACCATTGACCAAACTATATATCCATTTACTGTCATCAAATTAGCTTCAAAATTAGGTCTTCAAAGGTCCCATGATACACACGCACACTCGTGTACCCCATCAAAATTGACAGCAAGAAGGAATGTACTATAAGTGATATGTATTGTAAGTAATTTTTGTTTAATCCAAGTAAATTTTGTAATTTAAAATAATTCATTGTTAACATTAATAATTGAACAGTGTACAATTTATAAACACCTCAGGAAAGATATCCGTATTTTATCCTCATTGTGTGGGCACATATGCATAACTTTTGCGATACACCTTTGGTGTTCTTGAGAGTCAAATTTACTGCAAAATTAGAACATGATTGCTCGTGATAGTTGATCCCACGATCAAAGACACCTGAAAGAAAAGTAACTTAAATTCAAGCTGAAATAAAATATAAACCTCGGCCAAGTTTTGTCTGCTATATATTTATTTCCTCCTGCTATCCTCTTCTATTTCTCTCTCTTTCTTTCTTTGCAGTTGTGTATCTGTTTCTTTTTGTGGCTACTTTCCATCACACTTTTCACTTTGTAGTTCGCAGAAAGAGGGAAAGAAGGGGGTTGCTTTGTAGTTTGTCAGTGCAGTATCTTTTTGAATGTGAATGGGGTCATGACTTCTGTGCATCTCGTGTCAAAACTTTGCACGCTTCCACTCAAGTGCTACACACAAAAAATTTTTTTTTCCCACTGAAGATTTTATTCTTCCAGCTGTGAATTATTTTCTTCGAAATTAAATTTTTTTTTTTTTTTACATACATATATATATATATATATATATATATATATATATATATATTTTATTTATATACCATATTATATTTAAGAATATGGGTAAATCAGAAAGCAAAAGCAATTTCCATACAACACCTTTATTTCCATTGATGAAGAACATGCATATGTCACTTTACAACATAGCAGAAGTGCAGCACCTTGCAGGGGGCTATGATTTGATGAGCACCTTCATCCATTTCGAAATTTCATCCTGTTTCCTTATGATTTTGCTTTGATCCCTTTTATTATCAAGTATCCTACATTTGATAATGGAAGATGTTTATTTCATCTGCATGTGTTGTTGACATAAGATTGTCTATACCAGGGCTCACCAAATTGCAGGCCAGATCTGGACCCCAATATCAGTTCATCTGGCCTGCTGCTTCGCTGTGCCAAAAATGAGCTAAAATATATTTATATGGAATTATCAATAGATTGTGGTTAAACTTACTATGTAGAAAAAATTAAAATAAATGTAAGTAAAAATGCCAATCTGGTTTTTGCATCTGACAGTAATATAAGTTTTAGGAAAATCAGTGAAATGAAAAATTCGCCAACTTTTGATATCCGAGCACTTTTTGTGTTAAGTACCTGCAATGAAGCTTCTAAGAAAAGCAATCGCAAGCCCGCTGCAGCAATTATGTTTTAACTTGCATTGCCGTGTTTAAACCAGTTTGGAGAGTGTCGTATATAAAAAGGACTAACTACAGCGAATTATGTCATATATTTTGCCTGAGCTTATTAAATCTAATGTAAAGTCAGCACATGTAATGAGGTTGACTGATGAACGTTTGAAAGCATTTCTCTTGGTTGGATGCAGCAATAGAAAAACAAATATCAACTATATCTTAAAAAGTAAACACCAGTTTCTCAAATCTCACTAACTTGTTGTGCTGCTTAGTTTGTGAGATTCAGATATGTGCACCCATTCTGGGTAAGATGATAAACTACATCCACGTCCTGGTTAAGACAATAAACTACATCCAACAGCAAGGCCTCTGATCAGGAGGTTTTGAGGAGTATGCAACCACCTGTTAATTGCTGGTATTCCCAGGTCCACCCTGACCTGGGGTGGTAGCACCTGTTAGGGTCCCAGCTATGGGCAAATAGTTGACCCCACAACCTGACTCAAAACACTATGAAAGTGTAAAAATAGATTTTAATACCAGAAATACTTTAAAAAAAAATTAGTATCAACAATAAATATTTGAAAAAAGAAAATATTACCAGAAATAAAAATCTTGTCAGCATTAAGTAACCCATTGAGGTTAATATGCCACAAAACAAAACAAACCAAACTATACATTTTTTTAAAAAAATATTACCAGCTATATATTTTTGAAAAAAAAAAGGAAATTTTGTCGGTATTAAATAACCCATTGTGGTTGATATGCCACAAAACAAACCAAAGCAATCAGATATGTGCGCACTTGGTGTGATATAATTTTATTGCTATTGTCGCCTTCTTGGATAACTTTTTAGAAAATAAGTAGGTTTGTTGTCTTTATTTTTTGTGCATTCAGTGTATTGTATTGAACAAAATGATTATCCGACCCATGCTCATCATTCTCTCAGTTATCTGGTCCTCTGTGAAAAAAGTTTGGTGACCCATGATCTATACTATGATGTTCATTTTCATATGTATAAATGTATATAGCAATATTTAACAGTGTGTATCACCCTTGTGTCGGATCTTTTTATCTTATTAGGCTGGTATTCATTCAGCACCAGAAAATATTTTGGGGCATTTCCCACCAACCACTAAAGTGATATCATTTTTCACTGACACCATTTTCCCCGTTCGCCACCATTTCCCATTCTGTTCAATCTCATCCCAAACCTCTCTCTGTGAATGATTTTCATTTGTGCTAATGCTTAGTACCACTCACTGCCACCCTACAAAAAAAAAAAAAAAAAAAAAAACAGTGGGAACTAGACACACCTGGGTGAAAAAGAATGCCCAGGTGTCAAATAGTCATTAGGCTGAAGTAGAATTAAACAAGTTTGATTCTTCAGTTGGATGAAAAAATTGATGAGGTAAGAGGAGTGGGTGTTGTGGGTAGGGTGATGAGAGATACAGAAGTCAGATGGTACCAAAATGAGATTCACCAATTTTTGTAGATTTCTCTTGTGTGTCTATTGTTTTTTTTTAGTTTTTTTTTTATCTTTGTTGTCGTATAAGGTTAGAAAAGAGTCCTGGACTGTTATGCAATATTGCTCCTCTTATATGGCAGTGAATGCTCCTCACAGATGAAGAAGAGACTTTAGGCAGCAGAAATGTGGTTCTACAGAAGGATGATGAGAATAACATGAACTGAACACATGAGCAACAACAAACCTTGAAGGGAAAATGAAAGCAAAAAGAACACTTATAATTAAGGGTTCAGTCCAAAATTCCAATTACCTGAAGAAGGCCATAGCATTGTGAATATGGCAACAAAAATGGGGACAACAGTCCAAACAATGTAAATAGTGTAAATACTTACGATAACCCATCTCAGAAATAAGGACAGATCCTGAAGAAGATCAAAGCGTACAACGGCCGAAACATCATCAATATGGCAACAAAAATGAGGACAACTGTCCAAACAATGTAAACAGTGTAAATACTTATGATACCTAATCTCATAGACAGACTTATAATTAGAATAAAAACAGTTGAAATTACTAGGGCTCATGGTGAGGGAAGAGGACTTGGAGAATTTGATACTCACAGGACATATTGATTGCAAGAGGGGCAGTGAAAAAGCTATGCATAACCTACCTAATGACCTTGCATAGATGCTAGGCTGAACAGGGATCAGCAGAAGGTAGCAAAAAGACAAACTTTACTATGCGTTATAAAGAACAGGTAGTCGTGAAAAGGTATGATCACTAATGTTCTGAAGGGACACAGTACGTAAAAAGAGGAATATGAGGTTAATGGTTGGTTTTCACCATTTGACTTTTGTTGTCATATATATATATATATATATATATATATATATATATATATATGTGTGTGTGTGTGTGTGTATTTAGGCAGCAATCCTTCTTTCACGCACATTTCATTGAATACGACAGACAAGGTGGTTTGATTTGGTTTGTAAACAATTTCTTATGCGATCTAATAATTTTTTTCTTTTCAAATGATAAATTATATAAAAACTGTCTGAATGTTCTTTATTCCGAACACTTTCGGCTATACATTTAGTCATTTTCAAGGATGAAATATTTTAAATGTTAAATAAGAAATAGTTTGTTGCATGTATGTATTTATATAATGTTTTCATTTTTCAAAACATGGTCAAGATATTGTGTCCATGTTCATAGTTGATATTATTGAGTGTTGTTTTTTTTTGTTTTTATTAATAAGGCTTCCATTATTTTTAGCCTTTTTTGCATGTAGATAATACACTTGCATTCAGACAGTTTTTATCATCTGAAAAAAAAAACTATTAGATTGCATGAGAAATTGTATAAAAACTAAATCAAAGCACCTTTCTGTCATATTCAATGAAATGTGTATATATATATATATATATATATATATATATAACACTCATACCTGACCTAAACTCTTTATGTTCATTCTATCTATCATAGGAAATTGTTTTTACAAACACATTTGGGATTTATATATATATATATATATATATATATATATATATATATATATATATATCTTCATTCAAGCATGTTTGGTTGAATAATCAAGACAATGATTTTGAGATGTTCTAACTGTAAAAAGTTTTTTAAAAGAATTGCAGGTTGAGAATTTTGTAAAACATTAAAAGTAAAAAATAAAACCAAGTTACCTAAGTTACATATTGTTAACACAAATTAACTATAATCTATCATGTTTCATGTGCATTTAAAAAAATATTTACAACTATGAATTACATTCATTTTTGTCTTAGCAATTCACTCCTGAAGATGATCTTTGAGGAGATTGAAAGTATTTGGGGAAATAGAAGAAATCACCAAAACTATGGCATCTTTCTTACTCAATTTTGTAACAGCACTAAGAAATTAATCCATGAATTTAAAAAATAAAAATGAATAGACATATGTCTAGATTATTCAACCAAATATGCTTGAATATATATATATATATAAATAAATAGTACAAGGCAAAAAAAAGTCGATTTTTGTATTTTTACCAAGACAAGTGAGTAATAGAATTTGTTTATTAATACAGGTGTACATATGGACATTATACAAGTCAAAAAATGATTTAGTATTTTGTTGGGTAACCTTTTGCTTTAATAACTCCCAACTCTTCCAGTGGCCTAGTCACAGTCCTGACCTTAACCCAATTGAAAACTTTTGGGCGACAATGGAGAAGCATGCTTGTAATAGGAAAGTTAACACAGAAGATGAGCTTTTTCACAAATTAAAGAAATGCTGGAAAAATCTGGCAAATGGCATTGAATTACTAAAGAATTTAGTCTGTAGCATGCCACAAAGAATTAAGGCCGTTATTATATCAACGTTATTATGTCAAAAAATGATATACTATATAAAAATATAGTAAATCATTTTTTGACTTGCATAATGTGCATATGTGCATTTGTATTAATGCCCTGTAGTAATAAACAAATTCTATTACTCACTTGGTAAAAATAAAAAAAAATATCAACTTTCTATGGGTGTATCCATTTTTTGCCTCATGAATGAATGAAAAGACAAGGAAAACTTTACTGAGTTTTTAGCCTACACATTTCTTCATCATCTGATGGACAAGGCAAATGTGATGGGTGTATTTTGCAACAAATATATATTTAACAGTTACTCAAAATATTTAAATTTAAGAATGCTCATAAATATTCATCAAAAAAATAGAAAAGTTTAGTTGTTAGAACCTAGATTACATTATATAGCATCTTCCAAAGGTAATTTTTAAATTTAAAGATTCTCATAAAAATTCATCAAGTTAACTGAAATGTATAGGCATTTAGACCTTAGATTACATCATTTAGTATACTTAAAAAAGAAAAATTATTTTTTATACATCTCTGAAAGTTGAAATGATGGATTCAGCCATTTTCCTTTAACTTTACATCACATTTGTTATGTATGTTGGCTTGGGAGTTCCTTCAGGAAAGGTGAGATTGGGGAAAACCTGCAGCATAGATTGATATTTTGATAATGTCTGATGGCGATACTCTTGAGGATTTTCCTTCTGAGTAAATTATTTTCTCTTTTGATGCATGTGACATAAATCAAAATTGTGGTCGAATTTATTTCTGTGTATGATTAGTGCATTTCTTAAATTGTTATTTATAATGTCTCTTTTGTGTTCATAGACACATTTTTTTAAATTTCTACATGTTTCCCCAATGTATTGTGAAGAACAGTCTCGGCAATTTATTTTATATATTCCTGCTTCTGAGAGAAAAAAATATTTATTTTTTGAATATACTAAATGACATAATCTAAAGCCTAAATGCCTACACATGCCTGATGAATATTTAGGAGCATCTTTTAATTTAAAAAATTCCCTTTAAACTGTGATTACATTGTACTAAACAAATGTGCATAGACAGTTTTGAATTAATATGATTATAACAAATAAATATAAATGTAATAAAATGTTTTTAAAATATGTAAAGAGCACACCTACGAAGTGTAAGCCTACTTTTGGCCTATCCTGTATAGAAACTACCGTGACCACAAAGTGAGGGGCCATTTTATATACTGATTGTAATATAAAATGATATCCTACTTTATATCTACATTATAATTTCTTGCTTGTTTAGCTAATTCCACCTTTTCTCCCCCTAGCTATGGGTTAATTAGTAACACTTGTATCCCTAAAACCATTATTTCAAAAAAAAAAAAAAATTCTTATAATCTTAAAATATTTTCTGGCTTTAAATAACCTACAAAGGGTTGATGAGCCATACAAAATGAATCAATCAAATAAATGAATTTTATATCCTGGCAATTATCTGCACACAGTTTCAACTATACTTTGGTTCCTCTTCAGATTGAGTCAGTTATTAAAAAGTATTAATTCATTCCTTTGTATGGGCGTGATTTTTGCTATTTAAGTCTAGCCTGACCTCTGACCTATAAATGTGCTTTCATATCTGCCCAGTTCAACCCACAACATAATAACCACAAACCACATCCACACTTTTTCTTCCCCACTTACGCACATAAAGAGTCTTTCACAAGCAAATCACTTACCAGAAATATTTGTGAAGGAGAGAAATGATTTTTTAAAAAAATGAAGAAAGGAAAAAGAATGGAAAGAGAAGGGAATTTCTTTAAGTTTTTCTCATTTCCACATTTATTATATTTTTTTTAAAGAAATGACTCTTCCACCTTGATGAGTAAACTCAATTTTTTTCCTCCAGCACAATAAGCTCAAGAACAAAAGAAGAAATAAATATAGTGTTAAAAAAAAATAAATTCAAAAGCAAAAAAAAAATAAAAAACACTGCAAAAAAAATAAAAATAAAATAAACTTACCCTGCCCCAAATAATTTTAAACAAAGCAAGAAAAAAAAAGGATCTTTTTTTTGTTTGATGTTTGTGGGATCGAATAATAAAAAGGTAAATGTTTTCATCTACCTGATAATTCTCTCCCTAATTAACTGTTAATTTTCATCTCTCTAGTCTTGCGTCATTCCTGACACCTAACCAACCCTCCTTACTCTCCTCTACACCATTAGTTAATTGTCCCCTAAATTTACCCCAGCCTACACCCAAACGGTGACGACAATCAATCCATATATACTGACAATAGTGAGAAGAATGGATTGTACCCATAAGGAAGAGATTAAGGTGATAGCCAATGACTAGCCTAAGATTAAACTCGGAAGAAATTTTATTTATTTAAAACAAAAATAGGCCTTTATTATTGATTGCTTATTCTTTGTTTCACGTTATTCTCTCTTTAGACTTAAAATTTTTATTGTTTTTATAAAGTTGGTATAAGCCACTGCAACTTTGCATTTCAAAGGATTTTCGAAATATCACATCTTGGGTAGCAATTGTTCTTTTAAACATCTAGTGTTAAAAACAAAAGACATTTTGTGTTTATTATATTTCTTTATTTATATGCTGTGTCAAATCAGGACGTAGGTGATCATGGTCTTCCACATCTTCTTTGTAGCTCTTAATAAGTTTTGTCTTTTTGTTATTTCTCCTAAACCTTCAACTGCCATCCATTTACTCAAGCTCATCTAGTATGTTATACATTGCTTTCCCCTGTCCCTCTATCTGTCCTGTGAGTGTCAGATTTACTAAGCCTTCTTTCCTCATTACATGCCACAGAAATTTCAATTGCTTCTTTCTGATGTTAAGTATAAGTTTCCATCTTGATTCCATTTTCTTCAAAACCTCATCGTTGCTTACATAATCGGTCCATGGTATCCTCAGCATCTTGCACGCCAAGCAATTTCCAATGGCATGCAGCCAGAAATGACATCACGAAGTCCGAACCAATAACTACTACAACGCAAAAAAGATATTTATCTGTTTCATAACTGCTCACTGGTTAGACTCCCATTAGTAATAAAAACTTTAAAAAAATTGTATAGATGACTAACTTTCAGTCGATGTGGTCTCCCACCTTACTAATGCTAACTTGTCTTTTGAGATAAATATTGTTTTCATTAGCTGAATTATTTGAAATGATGTCCTCATCTTTGTTGTATAGATCAGGGGTTGGAAACCTACGTCAAGCAATTTCCAATGGCACACAGCCACAAATGATATCACAAAGTCCAAACCAATAATTACTACAACCTAAAAAAGATATTTAGCTTTTTCAATTTTAATATATACTAAAGTATATATACTATATATTACTATATAAAATATATTGTAGAACAGGTATATTGACCTTGACGTATTAAAATACGTATGCGGTTGGCACACAGAATGACTTTAAAAACCTAAGTCAGCACATAGCGAAAGGTTGCTGACCCCTGTCCTAGAACAATGGTTCTCAATTTCTCAAGGTCCATGTAACATTACTGGGGGTTCAAACAAAAAAAAATAGCAAATTGGAGGTCCATGGTAATATTTTTGTGGTCCATAGAGCAATTTCACTTTGGAACAGTTGTTATAACAGAGAATTGGAATTTGTACAGTCATCTGCACCATATAAAAATACTCAGAAGAGAAAAACAACTCTAAACATGTAGAAAAACAAGATCAAACGATCTAAGTTAGTGTCTCTTTTACTCTACCGAATGTTTTGCTTCTAAATGTTGAATAAAAACTGAGGATGATATATAAAGGAGAATTATATAAAGATTATGCTTTATTATTTGAATTAATTTAACATATTAATAACTAGCAGCATGGCCCGGCATTGCCTATGCTTGATTCAAAAATCGTACAAACTCGTACAGCAATTGCTTTCACTTAAAATATTTTTGCCCTTCCTTGCCTTTAAAGGAGTGCCCTTTGCCATGCTGATGTTGCTAGATGCCTTACTTCTTGCCTATCTCACACTGTGAATTTTTTCTAAGCTCTATACTAAACATTAAATCTATTACGAAAAAAGAACTAAACAAAATGAACACAAAACGATTAGCTTTAAAAAAGGACTCATGACTGGAAAAAACAAATGAAAAAAGAATGTTAACAACAAATACTTTTTCACACCCAACCCAGTTCTGCGGAATCAGAATCAACGTTGAGTTTAAGCAAGCGAATGAGCCAATTGGGGTAAAGTGCAATGCAGATTTAAATTTTTCCCACTTGTGACGAATGCAGCTATCAATTTTTTTTTACATGCTAGCATGCTAGTTAACATTCGCGTCAATCAGCTGTTGGCTCTCATGCTGGCCAATAGAATCCCTGCCTATTCGTGGCAGCCAGCTATTGGCTCTTACTCTGGCCAGTACAAAATGGCCGCAAACTACATGAAAACTGCCATAGAAGCATGAAAAAAATTGATTATTTCCACTATCGATGGGAGTTGGGAAATGCAAAGTCGGTCTTGGCCTTCCCACTAACTTGGAGCTTGTGCATGTAAATTTTAGTTCAAATCCGTCAAAAATTGCAGCCATGCATTCGTTACACACACACATCGTGCCTTTTATAGAGATAAATATTAATTTTTAATATAAAATATTAAAAGAAAGATATTTATAATAAAATTGATTTAATATATGAATTATATAAGGATTATAATGATTTTCCAAGTGTATCTTAGATGTGGCACAAGGCTGAAAGTATGGAGCACTCAGTGAGGATCAAACTCATATATAAAGGAAGCATATGGAATACTGCTGCCATATTTGTTCTAGTGCCCCTGCTGTACCTCTTAAGGTCCTTGACAAAATCCAGAGACAGATATGCAATGTGATTGGCCCTGCTCTGGCATCTCATCTACAGTTGCTTTCTCACAGATGTGTTGTCGCTTCCCTCTGTCTTTTCTACAAATACTTTCACGGTAACTGCTCTGACGAGCTACTTTCGCTGGTTCCCAGACTGCATGAATTTAAACATGATACTAAGCTGTCGAAACTGTTAAATGTAGCCATCTCTTCTACTCCAATAGCTTCATGTCTTACATTTCCCATCTGTGGAATTCTCTTTCGCTTACTTGCTTCCCTGATAGCTGTAATCTCCGATTCAAATGTAATGTCAATTGACATCTCCAGATGCCTTGATCTATCCCCTGTTCTTCTCTTCATCCTTTCCTCTTTCTCGCCTCTTTACTCTTGTTCCCACTCTCTGTAACCCCTTGCATGCTAGTGACATCCCGCCTTGCTTAGGCTGAAATGCTGAAAAAAAAAATGTGTGTATATATATATATATATATATATATATATATATATATATATATTTACATTTACTTCAAAATAAAGCCTATACATTTATTATTTCTATAATACAATTCCTAAACTTTCATAAAATACATCTATTACATCTATTGGATGCTTTGGTACACATTGTCAGTGATGTTTCTAGCCGAGGTTTATTAGGGGTTTGGGGTCTTTCAACATAATACCTCATCTCCATGGTGACCCAGTTGATGCTGATTGGGTATCAACTTGTGTACCCTTCCGTTAACTACAATTTCTATCTCCCCAACAACACACTGCAACTCCTCTTGGCAATTTATCTATTATTAATAAAAAAGAAAAGAAAATTTGTTTTTATTGAATGATTATAGGGTCCACCCAAAAAATTAAGAGTAAAAGTGATCATCAGTCAAAAATGGATAAGAAGTAGGACTTCATCGGATGAGAGTAATGTTTTTATGTTGACTGAATTACAGTGTAACCCGGATATAAGAGAGTTGTCAGGACCGGAGAAGAAGTCTCTTATATCCGGGTTTCTCTTATATCCAGGTTTGGTCTATTTTATATACATTAACACAGGCTCTAATTTGGGACCAGAGAAAATCTCTCTTATATCCAGGTTTCTCTTATATCCGGGTCTCTTATATCCGGGTTACACTGTATAATAATATCTACAGTGGTTTTTTTTTGGTTTTTTTCTTTAAGCGTTTCACCCCAAGCAAGGGGAGAAGCCACTAGCACACAAAGGGTTACAGAGAGTTGGAGCTAGAGCAAATAGGAGTGATAGAGGAAAGGATGAAGAGAAGGACAGGGGATAGATCAAGGCATCTGGAGACGTCGATTGACATTACATTTGAATAGTTGGAGATTATAGCTATCAGGGAAACAGGCGAGAAGTGCAAGACATGAAGTTATTGGAGTAGAAGAGATGGCTACATTTAACAGTTTCGACAGTGAAAGTGTGAGAGCGAGATGCCAGCCTAATAGTTTCTTAGAAATACATGTTTAAGATATGTTTAACATAAAAAGTAAACTTTTAATATGCTGAACAATTGGTGACTCTCTTTCCCAAGTGCAAATCCATATTGCCAGTATAACCTTTTGTAATACACGGTGTGAGAGAAGTACCTCCCACATAATGGTAAGACATTAGTGCCAATGGTGTCTTTATTTAGCTAATGTTTTACTATTATGTGGGAGGTATTTCTGCCACACACTGTATATCAAAATGTTGTATCTTTAAAGAGGTTACAAACAGACAAAGATGGTACTCAAGTAAAAGGAACAGCAACACGGGTGTAGATGAAAGAAAGAGATGTTTATTGTAAAAGAGAATACACTACTGAAAGACAGGGAATCAATCAGCAGGCTAGTAATTACCGAAGCAAGTCTCAGGTATATCCTGTGTACGCTATGTATATTTACTGATATAGTCAGTCCACAATAGGCGATAGGGAGAGTGGGACATTCCATTACAGCAAAATACTATCTTCCTTCAAGACTTAGACAAACATAGTCTGTCAATATTTCTGAGATGAGGATTATTATTTACATTATTCGGACTATTGTCCTCATCTTTGTCACCATATTTATCACAACGTTTCGGCCGTTGTACGCTCCGGCCTACTTCAGGTGGTTGGAATGTCGAACTGAACCCTTTATTTCGCTCACTGGGGTAGACTGTTCTAGTTCCACATGCTATGTTTGATGGATGTCAGTTATCAGTTATCTCCTGTTAATTTCCTTCTGAAAGTTCTCCACTGCCTTAACCGGGTATTGAACTCACACTCTTTGGGTCCTGTCACTGGATCTAACCTTTATCCTTGAGGACATCTGGGTATGAATTTCTGGGTATTATAAACCTAATCTCTTCAGCAACCATTTTTACCAGTGCTCATATTGCAATTTTGCTGTTATCATTTATATTTTTACCAGAGCTCATATTGCAACTTTGTTGTTATCATTGCTTTTCTCTGGGACTCCTTATTACTGGTTCCCATATTGTATTTATTTCTATGCTTGGTCGGCTCAGGAGGCAAAAATGTTCCTACAGAACACATGGTTTACTGTAATTAATTTAATAATAATCTTAAAATGTGTTGTATCATTAAAGAAGGTTACAAACAGACAAAGGTGGTACTCAAGTGAAAGGAACAGCAACACAGGCGTAGAGGAAAGAGGTTTATTGTAAAAGTTTATTGTCTACTGAAAGACAGGGAATCGGTTAGCAGGCTAGTAATTCCTGAAGCCAGGTATATCCTGTGCACACAATATATATATATATATATATATATATATATATATATATATATATATCTACTGATATAGTCAGTCCACAACAGGCAATAGGGAGAGTGGGCCATTCCATTACAACACAAAACAACAGAAATAAGAATATTTGCTTGAACAATGATTTATTGTTATTTCAAAATAAACTTTTATTTGCATAAAAAAAAATCTGATAGCTACTATCCAAAGTCAAGTGACAACAAGTCTGATCTGAACCTCAACATCTTCATCAGTAAATGGGGTCATATTTCTGTGCTTTTTTAATTATCATATTAAAATGTTAGGTAAATGAAATCACAATCAAAAATATCATCTAAAATCAAAAATTTTTTTTTTTTTGTTTTAATAATCTGAATTCTTTCCATCTCTAATTTCTTTTACCTTTTTAAATTGGCAATTTTCTTTATTTTATAATTTAATTTAAAATATTAAAATAATTTTATTCAGTTTTAATTCCACACTTTCTGTCCTGCTCTCATTTTTGTCTTTGTTTTATCAAATTTTTGTTATTCTATCTTTTAACTTATTAGTCTTGGTGATTTTTTTTAAAAATGTTTTTAAAACTTTAATATAAAAATATTAAAAAAAACACAATAAAAATTGAGATAGGAATGGATTAAAAGTTTAAAATAAATAAAAGTAGACAAAATTAGGAGAAGGAAAGAAAAAATTTCATCCAATTGCTTCTCCATCAATTTGTAATTTTAATTATTATTTGTTTTTAATTACAAGATTGAGTAAATGCAAAAATAATAACAAATTGTCAATGTTCATGGATATAACGAAGAAAAGAGTGGATAATTATAAAACAAGAAAAAAAATAATTACTTAAAAAAACTTGGCTAATGAATCAAATGAAAAATAGACAAAATTTGGGGGTCAGGGTAGAGTGTAAGTGTTTGAGAGATTTTATTAAATATAAGAGATTTTAAAAATTGGAATTAAATAAATAAAAAAAAAAATTTACAAAATTTAATTCACAAATACTAATTACATTTCTCAGGAATGGAAGCCAATATTTTCAGAATTTATTCTGTTATTAAAAGTTGTTTTCCTTGATTAAAGTTTTGATTATTGCCAGTGGCATCTTCAATAGAAATTTTATGGCGGTTTAAAGAGATAAAAATTTTAACTTCAAAAAATGCATATGCAAAAGTAGGTATACAGTAATGAAAAACAAAACGTATTATATTATACTAGCATATCATTACTTACTGTATACCTACTTTTGCAGGGCTTAGATAAAATGTTATTGTATTAATTTTTTAAAATATTTAGACATTTCCATCAAATATACAGTTTTCTTTTTCCAGATTAATTTTTGCTAATACAAAAGAGTTAACAAATACAGTCTTACTTCTTTGTATTTCTAGACGGCAGTGCTAATGCATTTCTATACACCTGCAATAGAAATTTTATGGTGGTTTACAGAGATAAAAATTTTACCTTCAAAAATGCATATGCAAAAGTAGGTATACAGTAATGAAAAACAAAACGTATTGTATTATACTAACATATCAGTACTTGCTGTATACCTACTTTTACAGAACTTAGATAAAAAGTTATTGTATTAATTCTTTTTTTTTTAATCTTTAGACATTTCCATCAAATATACAGTTTTCTTTTTCCAGATTAATTTTTGATAATATGAAAGAGTTAACAAACAATACAATCTTACTTCTTTGTATTTCTAGAAGACAGTGCTAATGCATTTCTATACAGCTGCTATTTCTAGATGAGTAATTATTTCTAGAAGACAGTGCTAATGCATTTCTATACAGCTACTATTTCTAGATGAGCAATTATTTCTAGAAGACAGTGCTAATGCATTTCTATATGGCTACTATTTCTAGATGAGTAATTATTTTTAGAAGACAGTGCTAATGCATTTCTATACAGCTGCTATTTCTAGATGAGTAATTATTTCTAGAAGACAGTGCTAATGCATTTCTATACAGCTACTATTGTAAGGTGTCAAATAGCATCCTGCCACCCATGACGGATATGAGAAAAAAAACACTATTAAGGAGAGAGAACAATAAAAGAACAAAATTTAAGAAGACAGAAGATAACGGCTCACATTGCATTTAATCATTCCGCCCCAAGTAAGGCAACATAGCAACTAAAATGCAAGGAGTTACTTAGTGTGAAAGAATATGAGAAAAAGAAAAATATTATTAAGGAAAGAGAACAATAAAAGAAGAGGAATTAAGAAGACAGAAGATAACGATTGACATTGCATTTAATCATTTAATCATTTCATCGTAAGCAAGGCAATAAATCTACTAAGACGCAAGGAGTTACTGAGTGTGAAAGAATATGAGAAAAAAAAACACTATTAAGGAGAGAGAACAATAAAAGAACAGGAACCCAAAAGACAGAAGATGATTGATATTGCATTCAAAAATGACCGAAAAGCAAGAAACTGGAAGAAAATTCCACATGCGAGAAGTGAGCAATAGAAGAAACTGTTAGCATAGAACTGACAATTACATCTAGCCATTGTAACTGTAAAATAATGAGACCTAACTGCCAATCTAGTACTCCACTTAAATTCATAAAGTCTAGATACTGTAGAGGAAAATTCATCAGAACAATTATCATTTATAGAAAAGGCACAGGGAAGTTACATTATGGGAATGGGAAACTAACTGAAGTTGAGATGCCAATGACATTGCAGATTCTTCCTAGAAATTCATTCAATATAATCTTTCTACTTCATGTAAGTGGAGAATGTTAGCCTGAGAAGGTGCAGTTGAGTCACTCTCTTGGAGGTTAAATGTTTTCTTTAGAATCACAGACTTTTTACAACATAAATTAACAGACTTATGGCCACATCAAATTGAAACACCAGTTACAGTATGATCAATGAAGTTAAGCAACATCAAACCTGGTCAATACCTAGATGTGTGACCACTTCGGAATACCAGGCTCTGTAAGCTTGGATATGCAAGTGGTGTAATGGATAATGACTTGGAATTGTTAATTGGAGAGTCGTGTTCCAATTCCAGTTGGGTTTGTTATATTCACTTATGTGCAAATGTCCTTGGGAAAAATATGAATCAACCTCTTCTCCCCCCAGCCATGGGTTAATTAGTAATATTTGTATCATTAAAACCATTATTATCGCCCCCAAAAATTGCATACAAAATATTTAAATTTTGGCATTAAATAACCCATAGAGGTGTTGATATGTCACTAAACAAAAACAATCAACCAAATTTGTTAGTGAAGTGAATTTGCCATTTATTACATTAACTTTACTAATTCTTTGTATGACTGCTTCACTGTAATATTAATTATACTGCACCAATCATATATATATATATATATGTATATGTCTATGTATTTCTGTCTATATTCCTGAGATGATCTTCATAAAGGGTTCGGTTTGAAATTTCAATCACCTGAAGAAGGCTGGAGCGTACAGCAGCCGAAACATTGTGAATATGGCAATGATGATGAGGATAACGATCCAAATAATATAAATAATGTATGCATTCTGTCTATTTAGGCAGCAAGCATTATTAAAACCAACAGACATTTTGTATCAATTAATTTTATTGATGGACCATTCCAAATTATGAATAATCCTTCTTGGACAAGGAGGAATTCTGATAGAACTTCCTCCTTGTCTGAGAAAGATTATCTGTAATTTAGGAAAGTCAATGAATAAAATAAATCAACACAAAATGAAAATGTCTGTTGTTTTTAATATATATGTGTTCTGGTCGCCTATCATGGGAGCATGAAACTTAAGTAGCAATTTGAGCTTTGTCTTTTTTAAGGTGTGACAATGTGAATCTTTTTTGCTCTGTCTTAACCTAGGCATAGAGCACTGTTGATTACTGTTTTGGTACGGGGTCTACATTTTGCTTTTTTTTTTTCCTACTTGTTCCCCACCCGCCGTTTTCTTGTTTTTTATTATTAATAAGTTTTCTTCTTTTTTTTTTTTTTTTTGAGTTTTCTTTTGGTCATCTGACAGGCTTTTTGTTGGTTGTACAAACACTCTGAATTTTGTGTTTGTACACACATACACACACACAATATATATATATATATATATATATATATATATATATATATATATAAGAGAGAGAGAGGGAAAGTATTATGCATGAGTCATGTGAGCTAAATTGAAATGCATAATGGTGTGACTTTAGGATCAGGCAAAGATATGATTTTTGTAGATGTGGGAAGATGTTAAAGAGGCTCTTTTTGTTGATTCCTTTATTTTTCCACTTGCATAACTATCAAGGGTTTGTTTTTAGGATTGGAAGAATATGTAAGAGATGCCAAGGTGCCCAACCAAAAGTAATTCCGGCAAGATCAAATTTCAGATTGCTTTATTAACAGTCTGCAGGATTTTCTTCTTGGAATCTATTGACCATTTAACATTTTTTCTTTCTTTTTTTATGATATTATCCTTTGTGTATATGTGCTGGCTTCTCTCAGCAGCCATTGTGGATGATGATCGAAAACTGGTACAAGGAGCTGTTAAAATAATTTTCCTTACAAAATCAGGTCAGTCATTTGTTGGGCAAAGTTATGACCCCGAAGTGCAAAGACAGAAATCATTGGAGACAGAAAAGTTAGGTAGAGTTGGGTTGGATAAACCAGGATACAAAGGTGGGAGTCTTTGTCCTTCCTCTCTTGTTAAAATGATGGGAGGGATGAGGTTTGATTAGGGGTTGGCTATTGGGGAAAAAGTAAGAATTTGATTAAGAGCTTTCAAGGGTGGAAAAAATGTCTGGAAATGTATCTTGTCAGGTTTATTTTTGTGTGTTGATCTTGGTAATTTAACAAAATAAAAGATAAACTTGGAAATCAAATAAAATAAGCATGGACAACCTTCTCTGACTAGTGGGTTGCATAAGATATGGCTTATCATGAGGCAGGACTCATTACCAAAAACATTCAAGGTATTTTTTCAATGAAGCTGGCTGAGCCATTTTCACTAGTGAAGACTATACCTATCAGCATCTGCCTTAGAAGTCTGAAAAAAATTGTTTTTTTTTTTTTTTTTTTTTTTTTGTCTTTTGGGGTTATTTTTAGGTGGGGGTGTTTTTTATTTTTTTGTTGTTCTCTCTAGGAGAAAGATATTTTTCTATCATTAAAAAGTTGAAGTCTCTGTATAACAATTTTTTTTTTTTTTTGTTTTCTCTGGGAGAAAGATATTTTTCTGTCATTAAAATGTTGAAGTCTCCATATAATATTATTGCTGTTGTGTGCAAGTTGTTTGTATTTCATATATTTGACTATAGAAAAAATATTTTTCTTCTGCAGAGAATCATTATTTTGAATGTCACCTTTTTTTCTAAAGCCTGTTCTTTACACACAGGATCTTCGAAAGGTAACATTACCTTGAATGAAAAATTAATGAAATTCAAGAAATATTGTACTTAATCATTATGTATGTGGCTATGTCTGAGAAGGGGTAAATGAACAAGTGAAGATGAAAGAAAATAATAATAAACATTATTTTCCTCATGAAATTAGGCAACCCATTCAGAAAACTCAGTGACAGGTTGCAGTTTGTCATGACAGCTTTAGCCTATCAGATGAGATTAAAGGATAAATCAGTAAATATGCTTCCAGCAGATATACATGCATAGATATAAAGAAACAGCATGATACACATGTATAGATATAAAGAAACAGCTTGATACACATGTACAGATATAAAGAATGTCAAGGTACACATTTACAGGTATAAAGAAACATCAAGGTACACATGTATAAGTATAAAGAAACAGTGAGGTACAAATGTATAGATATAAAGAAATAGTTACAAATGAATAGATGTAAAGAAACAGTAAGATACAAATGAATAGATGTAAAGAAACAGTAAGATACAAATGAATAGATGTAAAGAAACAGATACAAATGAATAGATGTAAAGAAACAGATACAAATGAATAGATGTAAAGAAACAGCAAGATACAAATGTATAGACATAAAAAACTTGATATAAATGTATAGATATAAAGAAATGGTACAATATACTTATGAGGAGACAAAGATTAATAGAACGTCATTTTTATCACATATTTTATAAATTCTTTAATGCCATAAATGTCAGTGAATAGAATGATTTGTCGTGCCAAAGGTTTACCAATTTTGCATTGAAAATCATTAAATCTTAGATTTTTATCTGGGTTCGAACTACTAAACAAAAACAGCAGTTTTGCTTAAACAAACCATCTGGTCGATAGTTTGCCCCTACCTGAAACAAAACTCAGGAAAACCAGAAAGAAATGGTGTGGGAAGAAATGTGCTTATGCCAGATATTTTTTGTGAGAAAGTGGGAGTGAAATACAAAAGAAAAACGAATAAAAGAAAGTTTCTTTATAATTGAGTTTTTTTTTTCTTTTTTCAATTTGTGTAACACTTCCAATGCTGTAGAAGGCATATAGCCATATTACATTCTTTCTCATTCAATCATTGTAGTAAACCAATATTGAGACTGGTCAATACCTAGATGGGTCACTACTTGGGAATACCAGATATTGTACGCTTGGATGTGTGGGTGGTGAAATGGATAACAGCTGGCAATTCAAAATTGGAGCGCCAAGTACCAATTCCACTCAGGTTCATTATATTCCCTTATGTGCGAATAACCTTGGGAAAGGGATGAATCCATCTCTCCTCTCCCCAGCTATAGGTTAAATAGTAGGACTGTATCAGTAAAATTTTTATCTTCAAAAAATTCTTATAATTCAAAAATATTCAGCCACTGTAGAAGGTGAATTTATGACTTTACAAAATTTATAAACAACATATCAACACAAACACACACGCACACACATTTTCAAGGCACTGAAATGTTATCGGTAGCCTTCTAAACTATACTTAGTACTATTTCCAAAATAGCAGCATGCAATGTAACCTGTTTTGTGACTTATTTTGGTCCTCTTTTGTGTTGGGGTATCGTTTAGCTTTGTTTATACTGCAGTGTATCCTATCAAAATGAAAAATGGTGACACAAATTTCAAGCAAACCACTGCTGTAGATGGATAGATATGTCTTTACAAAATTTATATTCAACACACACACACACACACACACACACACATTTATAGCTATACTTATTGGATTTTGGATTTCTCTATAATTTAACTTATATGCTCTGTTATAATAAATATATTGAGCTTTTTTGTGGATCAGTTTTAATACTTTATATTATTAGGATTCACTTGAATTATATACCAACGGATTATTGCCTGTACTATATATATATATATATATATATATATATATATAGTGGTACTCGTTTGGAAAAACCTTAGGTATTTTAACTTGTAATTGAACAAACCAATGCCCAAGGAAAAATGAGGGATAAAAAAAGAAAGAACTAAGAACATCAAATTGAGGCGAAAACAATTGTCCAGAATTCAAGCTCAGAGTCCAAGGAAAAAAACCTCCAAAACGAGTAAAAATAACTACGTAAAGTGCTCAATACACTAAGTAGAGCAAACCTAATATAAACTTAAAGAGCCAGGTAAACCTACCTGTAACCCTGACGATCCATGGAGATGAAACCTAGGTAGGTTTACCTGGCTCTTTAAGTTTATTTATATATATATATATATATATATAAAAATGCAAATATAGATAACTATACTCATTTCGAAAAACCCTCGAATTTTTGATTTGACAATAATCAAATCAATCTCGAGGGAAAAAAAGGTTTTAAAAAAATGAAAAAGCTACAAACATGAAAGTCTGTCAAAAAAGTCACACAGATACAGGTTTGAAGGCCAAAGAAAAACTCCGATACGAGTAAACAACTAACTAACAAAAGAGCTCAATACAACCATAGAGCAGACCTAGATAAACCTAGTGAGCCAGACAAACCTACCTACGCGTTTCCCTTTGCCTCTTTAGCCAACTTTCCCTGATGATCCATTTAGGTGAAACCTAGGTAGGTTTGTCTGGTTCACTAGGTTTATCTATCTATCTATCTATATATCTATATATATATATATATATATATATATATATATATAAATAAACAATGAAATCCAAAATCATCTCATATGGGGAATAGCCTATTTCAGCAGACAAAAATATCAGTTGTCTTTCTTATCAACCCTGGTCCACACCAGGGTTGATAAGAAAGACAACTGATATTTTTTGTCTGCCTAAATAGGCTATTCCCCATATGAGGTGATTTGGGATTTTATTGTTTATTAATTATATTGCTCTGTAATAATAAATACATTTTTTGTGGATCAGCTTTAATATTTTAGATTACTAAGATCCACTTGGATTATATACCAATAGATTTTTTACCTTTGCTTATATATATATATATATATATATATATATATAATATATAAGTATAATATATATAAATATTTATTAATTAAACATTAAAAAAAATAATTTTCATGTTTTTCTAATCATTCCACCCCAAGCAAGGCAGGAATGCCACTAGTGTGCAGAGAGTGAAGGTGAGAGAAAAGATTGGGTATAATGGGTATTGGGGAAAGCATAAAAGATGAACAGGTTCAAAAAGATGGCAATTGACATAACATTTAACTTTTTTTAAGACTGCAGTTATCAGGGAAGCAAAGAAACAGAAGGGAGTTTCACAGGCAGGAAGTGTGAGAAAAGAAATTGTTGGAGTAGAGGTGACATAAAAATGAAATACAGTTTTTCTGACTCAAGAAAACACTAAAGTATATGTCTAGAAATCTGGAAGTCAAAATGTCTACAAAGAAAGGATTAAGTAGTGAATGTAACGTGAAAAAACAATGAAAAGGACAAATAACCACAAAATTCTACACATATGTGCAGATGGGTGCATTAGTACACACACACTATAAAAAAAAAAAAAAAAAAAAACTTGCACCAATGAAAAGTATATATAAAAAAGAAAAAGTATAAGTATAAGCAGTCAGTTGCTGATACCCCCTGATGAGTGGACGGTTGTAATTCCTGGAGGGTCCATCTATTAAAGTCAAGATTTGCGATGTTGACGTGACAAACCTTTGACTTGTATTAATTCTCTCTCTCCATACATATATATATATATATATATATATATATATATATATATATATATATATATATTATACAGCAAAAAATCCCAAATTACTTCATGTGTGTACAGCCTATTTCAAACCAGTATAACCTTACGCCAGTCCTCTTCAACCCTGAACTGAATCCGTCTCTGAATCAGGGATTTGGAATTTAATTTTGATAGCAGCTATGTCTACATTTAATTTAGATAGCTTCTATGTCTACATTTTAACACTAGTTCATTCCTTTGATTTAATAGTTTGCATTGATTATTGTATTTTATTATTCTAATTTTTTTCCCCTAAACATAATCTGCACCTATCTCTAAAACTATTAGGCGTATGAGCAAAACCTATTATTTTCCAATCTATCTAAAGGTTCAGACCTTTTTCCTTCAATTCCCAAAATTTCTTTGAAGAGGCTGTTTGGTATTTTAATTTTGGATTGGTAAAGGAGTGTCTATGGGTATAAAATCTTGTTCCCATTCTTCCGAAGAAATCCCAAGGTAAATATTATAATTTGTCATATTTTCTTTAGAGGCAATGGTTGCCTGGTAGATTACCCTAGTTGATCTGCTTTTGCCCTCAACTGGGCAGATTTCCATATTTCTACAATTACATGGGGTTACATCCTAGGTTTAGTGTTTTTCTTATAGAATTTACTAAGATATAATTATTATGGGAGTTGATAATTTGGTACATGTCATTAGTGCAGGAGTAGCTAATTTTCATTGATTTCCTGTTGAAGATCTTACTTAGAAGGTTGTTTTTGTGGAAATGTTTATTTGCGCTGTCCAATATTAATATGTTAATATGATATTAATAGTTAAGGAATGTAAAAATTGTCCATAATTTTTATTGTCCAAAGTGCTTTCAGCCACTTCTATAGCTATTTTCAAGGGTCTTTTGACTCTGATGGTGTTACTTTTTTCTTGTATTTTGACTGTTACATTGTGAATTATATTTGTGTTGTTTTTGAAAAAGGAACGTTCCTTCCGACCTCTCACATGCCACACACAACTGAAATTCACATGAGCATCTTTCTACTTTTATTTTTAAAACCTTTCATCACTTCATTTCCACTATTAAATAATGTAAGGTTTATGGTAGGAGAGTATTGTTTGATATATGGAGCCTTTCAAATAACAAGGTGTTTCTGATAATGTGATTTATATAGAATTCTTGTATTTTCAACCAGGATTTTCCTTAAGTTTGCATTGATTATTTCTTTCTAGAATTGTTCCCCCTGCCACTGCATTTTTTTTGAGGGTGCAAGAACATGAACACCTACTGTTTTAAAATTATTATAACTTTCTTTGTATTTTGTGTATAGATTTTAATTTTTGTACACTAATAAAAGAATGAATGAGTAATATTTTGATGTAATGCATTATGTTTTGCATACGTTTTGACATTGAAAACAAAATAAAATTGAAACATGAAATAAAAGACACATACATTAAAAAATACATAAATAATTCAACGGACTTAATCTTTTATTATTCCTTGTGGAGTTCTGGTGGTGCAATAAGAAGCAAAATCACTAAAAAGACTTTCATTTTGTCAAAAAAAATTACGTTTCCTCGTGTTTACATACGAGAAGACACTAGCATTTATTTGCTCTTTCTTTCACCTCACTCGTATTTACTTGTCTTGTTGACAAATAAAGTTATTATTTTGTCAGGCATGGATGATGGTAGCTGCTAGTGATCATCATCGCTTCTTCCATGTCACCAGCGTGGTTATCAACTTTGACCACTTCACCGTCAATATCCACTTGAGTAAAGCCTTCAAAATCATCATTGGAGTCCTAATCAAAGAGAAACTCCTGAATAGAAGCTTCATTGGATATTGATGAGGCCATTTTTGTTTACAAAAAAATCACAAAAAATTAACATGGGTTTAATCAATGTTAAACTTAGTGTAGAGTCTAGAAGAATTCAAAATGTTGGAAAACGGAAGTCGAACCGTGTTCCAAAGCAGTAGTAAGTGATTTCCAGCTTAAAATACCTGAAGTAACAGTTGACAAGTGTTTATTTATAGCAACCGACTCAAGGCAACAGAATGCACCAAGAGTAGCAAAGGGAGAAAATTTTATGGTGACAATTTTCGCCTCCAGCATGGTAACGGTTAAATGGAGCAAGGAATGGCTTGTAAATTTTATATACCTCAAAAATGAAACTGTTAGTTTTTAATCATCATAGAGAATATTTTAAGTCCTTCATAACCATGGCTGATGCTAACCTTCCAACAGTATGGCTGATGCTAACCTCCAGGAGGGCAACTCATTGCACCTTCTTGGTTTCATGTTTTCTACGGACATGAAGTAGAATGATTATGTTGAATTAGTTACTTGGTCTGCTGCTAGGAAAGTTAGTTCACTGAGTATCTATCTATATTTCTGAGATGAGGTATTATGTACACTATTTACATTATTCGGACTATTGTCCTCACAATGTTTCGGCCGTTGTACACTCCAGCCTTCTTCAGGTGGTTTGAATGTCAAACTTAACCCTTTATATCGCTCACTTGGGTCTACTGTTCTAGTTCCACATGTCATGTCTAATGGATATCAGTTATTCTTCACTGCCTTAACCAGGTATTGAACTCACACTCATTGGGTTCTATCAATCTTTGGCTCCTATCTAATGCCTTTATCCACTGTGCCATGTGTCCTTGTGTATCATCTGTGTATGAATTTCTGGGTATTATAAACCTAATGTCTTCAGCAACGATTTTTTGCCAGTGCTCATATTGCAATTTTTTACTGTTATCATTGCATGTTTTTTACCAGAGCTCATATTGCAATTTTCGTTGTTGTTATTTCTTTTCTCTGGTACTCCTTATTACTGGTTCCCATATTGTATTCATTTCTATGCTTGATTGGCTCAGGAGATTTTTGTGGCCTAGCATATATATAGAACAGTTTACTCAGTGAGCGAAATAAAGGGTTCAGTTTGACATTCCAACCACCTGAAGAAGTCCTGAGCATACAACGGCCGAAAAATTGTGATGAAAATGGCAACAAAGATGAGGACAATAGTCTGAATAATGTAAATAGTGTACATAATACCTCATCTCAGAAATATAGACTGATACTGAAGGGCCAAAACATTGTGATAAATATGGTGACTAAGATGAGTACAATAGTCCAAATAATGTAAATAGTGTTAGTTCACTGAGTTGCTTTTTCACATCAGAATCCATCTTATATATTTATACATCTACCATTTTTCCATGCATTGAATATTGCTGCCATATCTGGTCTGTTGCTCCTAGAATGGCTAGAAAGTCCTGGCTCACTTAAGAAGCAGAAAGAAAACAACAGATCTTGATCTCTGTCTGCTGGAATTTCCAATGAGTACTGCATTTTGAGCTTATTCCACACAATCGGGCCATCAATGCTAAACTGTATTTTCAGCAGCTAGATCACACGTATGACAAACTAAAGGAGTATCCTGCTTTGGTCAAAGGTTGGGCTTTGTTTCAGTAAGACGATGGAAGGCCACACACTGCCAGGTTGACTAAGGAGAAGATGGACATTGTGAAGACTCTTCCACATCCACCATTCAGTCCCAATGCTGCCCCGAGTGATTATGGCCTATTCCACTCAATTCCACTCTTCCTCCTCAACCAGCAACTCAACATTTTCGATTAAGTCAAGAAAACTTGTTTACAGTTTTTTGATTCAAAGCCAGCAGGAGAGATTTGAATGTTGGCTGATTGCTGGCTGAAGATTATCAAGAATAATGGACTTTATTTTGAAGAATAAATGTTGGTGTTGCTCCATAAAATTTTGTTGTTTTCTTTCTGCTTCCTAAGTCAGCCAAGACTTTCTGGCTAACCTAATAACTTAAGATTCTTGACAAAATCCAAAGAAGTGTCTGTAATGTTATCAGAACTGACCTGACATCTCAACTTCATTTGCTTTGCCACCACCATGATGTTGCTTCTCTCTATCTTTTCTATGTACCATGTACCTTCAGGACATAAACAATCATGGCTCTCTACAACTTATTATCTCATGCAAATTTTAGAAATGTTTGTCTATTTACCATCTCTTTCACTCCACTTCTAACATCCATTCATGCAAGCTTTTCAGATAGGTAGCCCACTGTCCCTTGTCCATTTTGCCTTTGATATGTCTGATTCTGAGTATAAGTGTCTTTTTTGTTTCCATTTTCCTTAAGACTTTGATACTTTTGTATTTCTATAAATATTTTCATGGCAGTTGTTATAATGAATTTAAGTGTACAACTAGATTGGCAATTAGGTCTCACTGAAAGGCTGTTTATGAAATAGCTAGAAGTTCTATTCTAATTCTTTCTTTTCTCACCTGTGGAATTCTCCTCCTGTTTCTGGCTTCCTGAACCCTGTTTTTTTATCCTCTCTAAAGTCTTCTCATTCTCTTTCACTCCCAATAATACCTTGTGTCTTAGTGGCATTATCGCCATCTTCTGTCTTCCTGAAACCTGCTCTTTATTGTCCTTTCTCCTTGCTAAAGTCTTCTCATTCTCTCTCACTCCCAGTAAACCCCTTGCGTCTTAGTGGCATTATCGCCATCTTCTGTCTTTTTGAAGCCAGTTCTTTTATTGTCCTTTCTCCTCACTAAAGTCTTCTCATTCTCTTTCACTCCCAGTAAACCCCTTGCATCTTAGTGGCATTATCACCATCTTCTGTCTTTCTGAAGCCAGTTCTTTTATTGTCCTTTCTCCTCACTAAAGTCTTCTCATTCTCTTTCACTCCCAGTAAACCCCTTTGCCTTAGTGGCATTATCGCCATCTTCTGTCTTTCTGAAGCCAGTTCTTTTATTGTCCTTTTCTCCTCACTAAAAGTCTTCTCATTCTCTCTCACTCCCAGTAAACCCCTTGCGTCTTAGTGGCATTATCACCATCTTCTGTCTTTCTGAAGCCAGTTCTTTTATTGTCCTTTCTCCTCACTAAAGTCTTCTCATTCTCTTTCACTCCCAGTAAACCCCTTGCGTCTTAGTGGCATTATCGCCATCTTCTGTCTTTCTGAAGCCAGTTCTTTTATTGTCCTTTCTCCCCACTAAAGTCTTCTCAGTCTCTTTCACTCCCAGTAAACCCCTTGCGTCTTAGTGGCATTATCGCCATCTTCTGTCTTCCTGAAACCTGCTCTTTATTGTCCTTTCTCCTCGCTAAAGTCTTCTCATTCTCTCTCACTCCCAGTAAACCCCTTGCGTCTTAGTGGCATTATCACCATCTTCTGTCTTTCTGAAGCCAGTTCTTTTTTATTGTCCTTTTCTCCTCACTAAAGTCTTCTCATTCTCTTTCACTCCCAGTAAACCCCTTGCGTCTTAGTGGCATTATCGCCATCTTCTGTCTTTCTGAAGCCAGTTCTTTTATTGTCCTTTCTCCCCACTAAAGTCTTCTCATTCTCTTTCACTCCCAATAATACCTTTCATCTTAGTGGCATTATCGCCATCTTCTGTCTTACTGAAACCTGCTCTTTATTGTCCTTTCTCCTTGCTAAAGTCTTCTCATTCTCTCTCACTCCCAGTAAACCCCTTGCGTCTTAGTGGCATTATCGCCATCTTCTGTCTTTCTGAAGCCAGTTCTTTTATTGTCCTTTCTCCTCACTAAAGTCTTCTCATTCTCTTTCACTCCCAGTAATCCCTTGCGTCTTAGTGGCATTATCACCTTGCTTGAGGTGAAATGCTTAAACAAAATATGAATTGTAGTATTAAAAACTCATTTAAAAAAAAATTTTCAAGGCCAATGGAAAGAACCTTTTTTTTTTTTTTTTTTTTTTTTTTTTTTTTTTTGAATGAGTTTTAATATTGCTTGGGTAGGTTTCACCTATGGTTGATATATCCATGATTATTTATCAAACTGCGGTGGTTGAAAAACTCAAAAAATATATTACTTATGCTTTATTTATAATTTATCTGTAAGAAGTTGTCCGCGTTGAAAAGAGTATTTTTTTATTTCTTTTGAGTTAGGCACACATTAAAAGGAAACGTGTTTTTCAGGGGAAAAATAAGTAAAAAGGCTTACAAAAAATGATACTCCATATTTTATTTCCAAATTTGCTTATCAATAAACCAAAGAATGTACGTTCTTTTATTGACCTTCAGAATAAATAGCGCATATGTCCTTAATTGTATACACAATATATTACCATACTAAATAACTACATATTATGTGCATACTCACACAAGAAATGTTTATTTTCACAAAGTAATATATGTAATATATATATATATCAACTGAGAGAGAAAAACAGGGGAAAGTTTTCTTTTACATGTGAGAAAGAAAACTGACCATGTAAATACAAAATTACATACGTATATGCATTTTGATCCCCTTAGTCTTGTGTTCATGTAAAGAGGAACTAATTATTAGTTCTCTCTCTCATCATTTAGTGTATGTGTTTATTAAAAACAGTAGAGAAATATAATTGTACTAGTTGAAGTAGTTATCAATACCAGATAAGAGGTCACGACTTAAACCACAGCCAGTTATACTGACGATAAGACTTCCCCCTCCTTTTGCTGTTGACGGAACTAAGCTAAATTATTTATTGTATACTTATGTTAAATATACGGAAAAAACAAACAAAAATCCTAATATGCAATTATGTTGTTTTAATGTTAATATAATGTCAACATCGGACGTTTCGGTCTAGTAGACCATCTTCAGGACATATTCATAAAACATAATTAACATTAGACTATATTTAATTCAACATGAAAAGACGATGGACATAAGAGTAAGACTAATCAAAACAGACAACTGAAATTTTTCAAGATCAGCGTTCAGTTTCAATATGATCACATCGGCATCACGTGGGCGATGTTGTGAAAACATATTCCTAAAATATAGTATTTTGAATGAAAAAATAGACCGAAACGTCCGACGTTGACATTAAAACAGCATAATTGCATATTAGGATTTTTGTTTGTTTTTTCCGTATATTTTTCTTCATACTGTCGGATCTATATCCATATATTTGCTTACATATGTTAGTAACAGCTGGCCACTCATATTCAAGGATACCTGTCTATTAGGTCAGCTAGCCAATCCCTATTGCAGTCGCTCACTCAGGCACATTTGTGTTTGCTCAACACCCACAGAGCCCAGCTTTGGTTTATACTGCAATTATGCTGAGTAGACCTTAGTTACGGTTTCTGGGAGAGAGCTTATTATCTAGCGTGATCAACAATTTGAACAAAGCCAGCATGCTTGAGCCCTTGTTGCTTTGTGCTAGCACAGCTATCGAAGGCCCTCAAGAGTTCCGTCTACCCAATTTCACTCACAAGGCTTGGGTCAACCCGTGGTTTAGTTTTTAGGCACTTCCTAAAGGTGTCGCACACTGGGATCAACCTTGATCCAGTCTGATAACATCAGGAAGTTTCCTTTCTGATAAATCGACCATAGTGAGATTCGAACGCAGGTCTCATGTGAACGTTTTAACCACTCGTCCATGCACCCATAAAATGAATCCTCCTCTTTTCCCTCCAGCTAGGGTTATTAGCAGAACAGACTGGGTTCTATAGCCTTGGATGGCAACTGGTCTAGGAGAAGTACAACTCTGAATTCAAAACCTGCGGAGGGGCGTTTGGGGACCTTGTGGCACGTAGTGCACCAGGTCTCTGTATTCGTCCCTTCAAAAAGTGTGGTTAGTTCTGCACAAAGCCTTTACCACTATAATCAAATCATGCGCTGGTGTCTGGCTGTCAGTTCCTAGGAACTGACAGCCAGACACCAGCTCATATGTCGAATACGACAGGAGAGTTCACCACTTAAATTAGTACATTTTTCTTTTAGCTTTAAGATTTACTTTTTGAATATAATCCAATTTATATATTTGACTTACTTGCAGTAGAAAAAAAAATCACAAGAGACTGACACATCTACACACAAAACAATACTCTGTCCAGTGGCAAAAACGACTGGTGGTGCCAGCAATGGCATTATCACCTTAGCCACTGAAACTGTATTACCTCCCTTGGTTGGCGGCTAATGAGGGCAGGGTATCACATGTGTTTTTACATGTTGTATGTAGAAAAAAAAAATGTTTGTACAAATCTATATTTGTCCATATTCATATATATTAAAAAAGATTTTATAGAAATGTAATTTCTAATATTTACCAAGATTTATCACATAATGTAGTGATATTAACAGAAGATTTATCACTGAAGTAGTGATATTAACAAAATAAAATCATGTTTTTTGTATCTCTTTCCATATATGAAAATGATATATAAATTTTTGTGTCAAGAACAATTTTAGGCAAAATCTATGACACGGAAAAATATAGAAAGTGCTTTAATTGCTAGATCATTCACAGTAAATTTGCATTGAGATTCTTACATCATTTCACCTTTCTTGGCAGATCTTTTATTATCCAATAGGAGGTATTTAATAAGAAAAGTGAGGGAGACATGAACAACAACAAAAAAAAAAAGAAACTAAATGAAATCAGTTAGACCATATACCAAAAATATATATTCAAAAAAGAAAAAAAATTTTATTTAAATTTAGCATTCCTATGTTTTGTCACCTTTATACACATGTAATCGTATCAATGTAAACCACTTTAGTCTTATAAAGTCCTAAAGGACAAAATATGTCATCCAAAAACTTTTTCGGCTTTGTCATAGTTATTTTTTTCTTTAATATATATATATATATAGTCACTGGCGTATTTATCTAAAAATAAATATGTCTAAATTCACCTTTTCATCCCTGCCATCCGCCAATGGCTTAGGGGTAGTCTCTCAGACTAATACCAAATCAGTCGGGTTTCAATCAGATGTCTAGCCACACTGATGAGCTGTGAAACAGCAAAACAGTCTGTCTGTAGCTGACATATATATATATATATATAGGTGAATTTTAGTCCCCACCTTCAGCCTTAGGCTTTCCTATTCTTTTTTTCTTCTGTTACACCATTCTCTAGAGTTTTCATACATTTCCCTCACACACTTGTTTCCCATCTTGGACTGGTCGAAAAATGTTCCTTTGCTAGAAGAGTTATAAAAAAAATTAACTTTAGTCAGAGAAAGGGAAAAGAAAGAAGGGAGGATGTCTTTGTTCTTATCTTTTTTATCTCCCAGTTTTCATTCCTTCCTCTATTCTTCTGTCTGTGTAAGTGTGTTTTTGACAGTGTGTGTGTGTATATATATATATACACACACACACACACACACACACACACACACACACACACACACACATATATATATATATATGACACAGTTGAAAAAAATATAGAAAGTGCTTTAATTACTAGACCATTCACAGCAAATTTACATCCAGGTTCTTACAATATTTCACCTTTCTTGACAGATCTTTTATTATCTAATATGAGATATTTATGTGTGCATATATATATATATATATATATATAATCATAAATTAACTGATTTAAAAATATGGTTTCATTGTTACACACACACACATATATTAATGCATGTTTCATTAAATAATATAGACAAGTTTTGTCTATTTATTTTATATTATCATATTGTCTGATAAGCTTAATAACATTATCATTGAAAGACGAAAGGAAATCACCATATTGATACATGTTTAAATCCAATCTAAGCTTTTGACTTACATAAGCCATTATCAAAGATGACAATTTCAATAAATCAAACAACACACAGACGGAACCACAATAATAGCCTGCCCTTGCTGCTTGAAAATTTAAAAGTAATGACAAACTCGTATATACGAGACACGGAAGCGAAAATTGCGTCGCAGCTCGTGTGGTCATGTGTGACATCACGAGAGTGAAAAACGAGAAGTGTTAAGTATCAACGATAATGCGATTAAGCTTATCAGACAATATGAAAGGGAACTTACTTAAAATAAATAGACAAAACTTGTCTATATTATTTAATGAAACATGCATTAATGAAAAATTGCTGCCTAAATATACACAATATATATATATATATATATACTCTCTCCATATATATATATATATATATATATATATATATTATTATTATTACAAGGAAATCTAAATATATACATATATATACACATGCACTTTGTATGGTGTGTAGGGTTTGTGTATGTGTGTGTGTGGTCCATCTAGTGTGTTTGTTTTTGCCAGTATGTACGTATATATTCATTCTCCATACATATATGCTATATACTATATTATTATAAGGGAATCTATATAGTAAATACATGCATTTCATATGATCTGTGTGTTTACCCACTATGTGTGTATGGTATGTGTTTATGATTTGTTTAGTGCTGGTTGAAATTTATCTATGAAGTTTTTTTCTTATATTTGGAGGTAAGATTAATTGTCTGTTTGATATATTGGCATAATTTTAAAGCTACCCTTGTTGCTTTTGTGGATGTGTTGTGACACAGAGTTTTCCCTTGTTTGGTAATTTAATGTTGCTTTTGTATAAGGAAACTTTGTTTGTCTATATCTCTGAGATGAGGTATTATAATTACTTACATTATTTACATTATTCGGATTGTTATCTTCATCTTCATTGTCACATTCACAACATTTCAGCCATTGTACACTCCGGCCTTTATGTCTCTGTCTCTCTATATATCTGTCTATATCTCTGAGATGAGGTATTATGATTCCTTACATTATTTACATTATTCGGACTGTTATCTTCATTGCCATATTCACAACATTTCGGCCATTGTACGCTCCAGTGTTCTTCAGGTAACTGGAATTTCAAACCGAACCCTTTATTTCATTCACCAGGGTAGATTGTTCTAGTTCCACATGCCATGCCTCTTCTGGATATTTCAGTTATTTCTCTTTAACTCAACTCTCCAAGTTTGGTTCACCACTGCTGTAGCCTGGTATTGAACTCACAACTCTTTGGGGTCTAGTCACTGGATCTAATCAATGTCTTTATCCACTTGGCCATGTGTCCTCGAGGCATGGCACGTGGACCTAGAGCAATCTACGCCAGTGGATGAAATAAACAGTTTGGTTTGAAATTCCAATCACCTGAAGAAGGCCAGTGCATACAACGCCCGAAAACATTGAATATGGCAATGAAAATGAGGATAACACTCCGAATAATGTAAATAATGTAAGAGACTATTGTTTAGTGCTTGAGCCATACCTATGTAAAGATTTGTTGCATTTTGTGCAACTGAGTGCATAAATTACATTTTTGGAGTTACAGTTTCAGTTTTTTTTATTGTGATTGTTGTGGAGTTTTCAAAAATGTTGGAGTATCCATATATAGTTATATTCCAAACCCCACATCTTTTCTTGTTGCATTTTGGGACCCCCTTGTATTGTGTGTTGATTTAATTTAGATGAGGTTAATATGTATTTTAGGTTTTTTCGATTGGCATTTGCTTTTAATTACTTTGGTTGTTTTTAGTAACTTTAATGCCTCAAAAACAACTGCTCTGTATTACCCACAACAGAGAACCCTACCTGCCTCCTGTTAGAATGTCTGATGCTCAGTTCCATGAGAGCCCCTCTTTGTGACTGCTTGGTCTCACACTGTCCACTGACCTGAGATGAAACAATTACAATGAATCAAATGTTTCATCTCCCGCAAGGAAAGTTGGTTCTCTGTGTCATGCCAGGAAGTTTTTCTTGCCCAAATCCATCCTTCAAATCTATAAATCTGTCCTTGCATGGAATATTGCTGTCAAGTATGGTCTGTTGCCCCCGCTGTTTGTCTTAGAATGCTAAACAAAATCCATAATGTGGTTGGCTCTGATCTGGCATTTCATATACAGTCGCCTCCCTCTGTCTTTTCGACAAATACTTTCACGGTAACTGCTCCGACGAGCTACTTTCACTAGTTCCCAAACTGCATGAATTTAAACATGCCACTAGGTTGGCATTTCAGTCCCACCCTTTCACTGTCAAAGCGGCTAAATGTAGCCGTCTCTTCTAATCCAATAGCTTCATGTCTCGCACTTCCCGTCTGGAACTCCCTTCCTCTTACTTGCTTTCCTGATAGCTATAATCTCCAACTATTCAAATGTAATGTCAATCAACATCTCCAGATGCCTTGATCTATTCCCCGTCCTTCTCTTCATCCTTTCCTCTATCACAACTCTTTACTCTCACTCCCACTCTCTGTAAACCCTTGCGTCATAGTGGCACTCCTGCCTTGCTTGGGGTGAAAAACTTAAAAAAAAAATATCTTTCATTTTATTATTCTTATTAAGTAGGTCTAGTTTTCTTGTTATTTCTGGTTTGTTCTTTTTGTTTGTTTAGACATAGGCTAGAATTTTTGTTTGTTGAGACATAGGCTAGAATTTTTGTTTGTTGAGACATAGGCTAGAATTTTTGTTTGTTGAGACATAGGCTAGAATTTTTGTTTGTTGAGACATAGGCTAGAATTTTTGTTTGTTGTTGCATTTCTTTGGTCTAAAAGTATTTTATATGCTAGTCCAAAACCCTTGTTTATTATTGGTGTAGGGTATCCTCGTTTGGGGGGGGTGAGAGTTCTATGTAATTCTTCTAGGCAGGTTTTTCGGAAGCATTTGTCAGACACTATAGTGCAAATCCTACATGCTAGGGAATAGAGGATGCATTTTACACAGCTTTCTTTTTTTTTAGAGTGATGGCTCTTAAAAGGAAGATATTGTTGGGTGTCTATAGGTTTGTGGTAGATCGAGATGCTTGGCATTCACCCCAGAAGCTCCAATATGAACATTTCAGAGTGTTTGGCTGTCAATCTGAGAACAGTGCAGAGGATTTGGAAAGAGTTAGATGGGTCTAATGGTGATTATGAAGGTATGACAACTCCAAAAACTCACTCTGATTATTCTGATAAGAAATGAACTCCCAAATTTTGGGCGAGGACCTCAGACTCAACATGGAGGCTTACATTAAGTGGCTTGAGGAGGTAGTGCTTCCCTGGATCAAAAGGGTGGCTGCTGGAAAACCCTATGTCTGGCAACAGGACTCTGCACCATGCCACTCAAGCAAGAGAACACAGTCATGGATGTCAGAGAATTTCTACAATCACATCACCCCTTACATCTGGCCATCATGGTTGAAAGCAATTTTATTAAATAAATTTACTCTTTAGTATTTCAAGATATTTTAGTGTAATTTTGGTAAATATATCTGTTAAAATAAGATGTCAGTGTTATTTTCATTTTGCACAATTTAGACAACAATTTATCCATTAATGTTTAATAAATAAATAAAAACAGAGAATCTAATCAAATATGAGTTTGTCCTGGGTATGACAATAAACTACATATGCATCCTGGTTAAGACGATAAACTACATCTAGCAGCATGGCCTCTGATCAGGAGATTTTGAAGAGCTTGGAACCACCTCTTAATTGCTGGTGTTCCCAGGTCCACCCTGACCGAGGGTGGTAGCACCTGATGTAGTGCCAACTATAGGCAAATAAACTCCCCAAAAGGGGTCAAAACACCATGAAAGTATAAAAATAGATTTTAATATCAGCAATACTTTTTTGGAAAAATTATTACCAACAGTACATTTTTGAAGAAAAAAATTATTAGCAATACATTATTACCAGCAGTACATTTTTGAAAAATAAATATTACTAGGAATACATTTTTGAAAAAATATACTATCAACAATTAATTTTTGGAAAAAAAATATTACCAGCAATAAAAATCTTGTCAGCATTAAATAACCCATTGAGGTGTTGATATACCATAAAACAAAATAAACCAAATCGCCTACAAAATGATTTCTTTCAAAGAATATATATTTTATTCATACGAATCTATCCTAAAAATCTTGTCGGCATTAAATAACCCATTGAGGTGTTGATATGCCATAAAACAAAAAAAAACAAACCAAATCTCCTACAAAATGATTTCTTTCAAAGAATATATATTCTATTCATACGAACCTATCCTAAAAATCTTGTCAGCATTAAATAACCCATTGAAGTGTTGATATGCCGTAAACCAAACCAAACCAAACCAAACCAAATATGAGTATCCATTAAAAATAACTTTTAAACAATTTATCCATTGCAACCTGTATATAAGTACATTATTTACATTTTTCGGACTATTATCCGCATCTTTGTTGCCATATTTATCACAACATTTCGGCCGTTGTATGCTCCGGCCTTCTTCAGGTGGTTGGAATATCAAACTGAACCCATTATTTCGCTCACTGGGGTAGACTGTTCTAGTTCCACCCCGGTGAGCAAAATAAAGGGTTCAGTTCGACATTCCAACCACCCAAAGAAGGCCGGAGTGTACAACGGCCGAAACGTTGGGATATATATGGCGACAAAGATGAGGACAAAAGTCCAAATAATGTAAATAATGTACATAATACCTCATCTAAGAAATATAGACAGACTCTGTATATAAGTATTTATTAACACTGTTATTAAATAGGATTTAGACTAAAATTAGCCAATAATTTTTCTTATAACCCCAGAATCTAAATCAGTTTGTACAACACATGTATGTATTAATATTCTCTTTGTGACAATCAATCTGTTTCAGAAAATGGTGCTAAAACGCCTATGGTCTGATGAAGAAGCTTTCCTACAATTTTTTATATTCAGTTGTTTTGTCAGATTTTGGAGAATGAGTTGCGCCAAAAACTTATCAGCACCTCCTTCTATACATTCTCTTTGCATCTAAATCAATCTATTTCAAATTCTGTATCCGTGTATATATTTGCACATGAATGAATATTGCATCTTCTTAATCATAAATGTTAGAAATAATTATTTTGATGTATTATTATTTTTTTAATGTTTTTTCCCTTTCCGTTTCATTCCTCTTTCTTTCATGCATATTTCTTTTTTTCTTTTTTTGTCTCAGTATGCTCTGAAATAAAAACCTGACTCCTAACCCAGAAAAAGAAAAAAAACAAAAAAAACTTTCCCTCTTTTAATAAAGCTTTCCCACCCACCTATTATTATTTGTAAAAACAAAAATTTCTTCCTCGCTCTTAAAAGAAAAATAAACCTTTTCGACCATGTTTCCTCTCAGCCAGAAAAATAATCACTTTTCTTCTAATATTTGTTTTTATTTTCATTATCGGCATTTTTCTTTGCTTTGGACCTTTGAGACACACAGGCATGACTCTTCCATAAAATGATAACAAATCCCTGGAGAAGAAACCAGATAATTTACTTCTTACAAATATATTTATGTATACAGAGATACATGTAGAGACATGTAGAAATATATCTTTGCATTTATGTAATGTATGAATCTGTGTGTGGGCATATATATATATATATATATATATATATATATACACACATACACTTGTGCATATGTGTGTGTATTGATAACAAAGCAAAACTAAAGGGCATTGATAGGTATAAACAAAAAGTACTTATTGTCAATTTATTTTTTATAAGAAACAATTTTTTGGTGATGGCGAAAAGATGTTTTTTTTAGATACGGTTATTTCTTATTTAATGCCTAACTCTTTATCAACATTATTATCGTTGTTGTTTTGTAATTGTTAATATTTCATTATCTTGAATATTGTTATTTCATTATTTTTTTATGATTATATACTGTTCATATTTTGTTTACCTCCCCCTCCACTGGCTTTCACTGTTGATAGGACCCAACTAAATTATTTACTATATACCTATGTTTCTTGTTGGTTATCTTTTTTACTTTCAGCTTTAAGACTTACTTTTCCACTATGATCCGATCTATATTTTTAATAAATATGTTTGTACAAATCTATAATTTCTCTCTCTCTCTCTCTCTCTGATGTATATATATATATAAAGATTATATATCTGTATATTTTTGTATATGGAAATATTAATCACTAAAAAACGACGTTGCCAAAGTTGTGAGAAGAACAGAAAATAGAATGTTTTCCTTTATTTATTTATATATATACATATGTATGTATGTGTGTGTATATATATATATATATATATATACATATAAAATTCCCAGTGTCTCTTGTTCAGACCCATGTGTAGTTGATCAACATAAACAAACCTAGTCTGATGAAGGTCTAAGGGACAGAATGCATCACGCAAGCACTTTTTCCACTGGAATTTGAACTTGGCTCTCTGATTTCTCAATCCTAGCCGCCCTCCATTACTCCAATATATATATATATATATATATATATATATATATGGTACAGCAGAAATACCTCCTACCTAATGGTAAGCCATTAGTGGCAATGGTGTCTTCATCGAGCTAATGTCTTACCATTATTTGGGAAGTATTCTTACTGTACCTTCTGTGTGTGTGTGTGTGTATATATATATATATATATATATATATATATATGCTCTGTCCTTACATTGAGCTTTCTTTGGATTTATATCCTCTTTGGAATTATCCCTACTAATTATCAAATAATATTATATATATATATATATATATATATATAGGGATGCAATAAGGTATACAGGAATTAAGCTTAAGAAGTTGTTGTTCCAGATGGAATCCTTATATGTGTGTCTGGTGAAAGGTAAAAATATAAACATTTTCTTTGATTAAATGATTAATATATTAAATAATTAGACAAATGGTAACATTTAATTCACTCAATAATCCCACCCTGAAAATTCCAACTATATGATGAGAAATTTAAGAAAATGTAAAAGGAAAAAAAAGATTTCTAAATTAAAAAAGTGTTAGTTCAAACATTGGCAAGAGAAAGAGAATATTTGAAAAGGAAAGTTGATTCTCTGTGTCGTGCCAGGAAGTTTTTCTTGCTCAAATCCATCCTTCAAATCTATAAATCAACCATCCGTCCTTGCATGGAATATTGCTATCATGTATGGCCTGGTTCCTCCGCTGTATGTCTCGAGGTCCTCGACAAAATCCACAGAGGAATATGCAGTGCAACAGGTCCTGATCTGGCTTCTTGTCTACAGTTGCTTTCTCACAGATGTGCCATGGCTTCCCTCTGTCTCTTCTACAAGTATTTTCATGGCAACTGTTCCAACGAGCTACTTTCACTGGTTCCTAGACTACATGAATTTAAGTGAGCTATTATGCTGGCATCTTGTCTACAGTCGCTTTCTCACAGACATGCCTGTTTGTGGAACTCCATTCCTCTTGCTTGCTTCCCTGATAACTATAATCTTCAAATATTCAAGTGTAATGTCAATCGACACCTTCTGATACCTTGATTTTGTTCCCTGTCCTTCTTTGTATCTTTTCCTCAAACATGCCTCTTTAAACTTTATATATATATATATATATATATATATATATATATATATATATATATATATATAACCTAAAAAGAGCCAGGTAAATCTACCTAGGTTTCACCTATATGGATTGTCAGGCTGCACTGGCTAAAGAGGTAAAATTGGAACAGAATATATAGCCTACAGCATAAAAAACAACCATGACCATGTGACTGACTAAAAAAAAAAAAAATAAATAAAATAGTAACTCAACAACGAGAGGGGTATTATACATATTTATTCAATAACAGAACAAAAAAAAGAAAGTGAGAAGAAAACCAAACCGATTCAAGTAACCAGTGTTTCCTATGTCTACACTTACACAGGATTTCAGATTTTAGATTTAGCATGTTCTTAGTTCTTCTCTTTTTTTTATCCCTTATTTTTCCTTGGGCATTGGTTTGTTTTGTTTCATTTACAAACCAAAACACCTAAGCTTTTTCCAGACGAGTATAACTATTTATATTATTACTAGCAGTAGAGCCTGGCGTTGCCCGGGGATGTAACGGTAAGAGATAAATCAAGTATCGACCACCATAAAGACTGAAAAATAAAATTGACAAATATTATTGTTTAAGGTTGACGAACACCCATGTCTTAATTAGTTTTATTTTTTATTTTTTTTTTTTTTTTTACGAATTGATCAAACCCAAACTCAAACAAAAACATTGTTTTTCAATCATTATGAGTCTACCGATTGAATAGAATTTTATTATAAACAATTGTCTTGTAAATGTAATTTTTAAAGCATTGTGAATGTAAAAATAAAGAAAAAAGTGTGCAAGACAATAAGAAACACTACCTGCCAAAAAAAAAGTGAAGTTTTGTTGAAATCAGTTGAAAAATCCTATCCCATATATAAAGGAACACAGAGACACACTCACAAACAACCTGGGTTTTATAATAAGTATAACTCAATATGAGTTGTCTCGTTTTCATTCTGGCGACAGAATCATGTTTTATCGTGTTTTCAAATTGATTTCGTGCAAAAACAATTGTGTTTTTCCAATTTTTGGTGCTGTCAGAACCACCACAAGATAATTTCACGTAGTCCTGTGAAGTTTTGTTGAAATCGGTTAAAAAATGTAGGAAATCCGATCCAATATATAAACGTACAGACACACACACACAATCTGCATTTTATGATAAGTAAGATTATATATATATATATATATAATGTGTGTGTGTGTGTATACATACTTTAGGATATTACATTCAAACATGTAGAAAAACATTAGTAAATGACTGCTACTATCAGTCATTTACTAACACCTGATGAGATGTGTTGATACACATCGAAACATGAATGCATTTGTGTAGCATTTATCTACATGTTTGAATGTAATATTTTATAATAAAGAATATTGTAATATTCTGTAATAGAGAATATTGTTATATTATTGGATTGTATTGAGCCTTATTTTAAATTAATGTTATGAAGTTTACAATTTATATTCGATTCCTTCTCAATTCATATATATATATATACACACACACACACGTGAATATAAATGTAAAAGGATGACTGAAAACAAAAGGACTTGTATCAGTAAATCACTATCTCCAAAAAATTCTTACAATCTAAAAATATTTCCAGGCTTTAAATAACCTGAAAATAACCTGAAAAGCCATAAAAAAAAAACAAGTCAAGCAAACCAAAATATATTTACATTCTCTGGAATATAAATATATAGAAGCTACTGGGACAACAAATTGAGGGATCAGTTTTATATATTGATTGTAATATGGAACTGATTCCCCATTTTATATCCATATTATTATTTCTTGTTTGTTTATCAAATTCCAATTAGGCATGAATCCATACCTTCTCCCTCCAGCTGTGGGTTAATTAGTAGGACTTTCATCCTTAAATCATTATCTCAAAAAAATATATTCTTACAATCTAAAAATATTTTCTGGCTTTAAATAATTTGCAAAGGGTTGATAAGCTATAAAAAAAAAAATCAATCAACCTAGGGTCAAATAGATTTTAAAAAGATTAGTTTAAAGCAGTCAATATAAAGTTGATTCAGAGTCTGTCTATATTTCTGAGATGAGGCATTATTTACATTATTCGGACTATTGTCCTCATCTTTTTCGCCATATCTGTCGCTCCGGCCTTCTTCAGGTGGTTGGAATGTCGAACTGAACCCTTTATTTCGCTCAATGGGGTAGACTGTTCTAGTTCTTCATGCCATGTTTGATGGATGTCAGTTATCAGTTATCTCCTGTTAATTTACCTCTGAAAGTTCTCCACTGCCTTAACCGGGTATTGAACTCACACTCTTTGGGTCCTGTCACTGGATCTAACCAACACCTTTATCCACTTATCCTTGAGGACATCTGGGTATTATAAACCTAATGTCTTCAGCAACCATTTTTACCACTGCTCATATTGCATGTTTTTACCAGAGCTCATATTGCAACTATGTTGTTATCATTGCTTTTCTCTGTCACTCCTTATACCCAGACAATAGTCCGAATAATGTAAATAAAGTTGATTCATTTTTGTTGTTTTTGTATAAACTCAGTTTATGAAGGGCAATGATCTTACTTTTATTTTAAGATGAACCATTGTCAGTCATTCCACATTTTTAATTTTGGCACATCATCATTTGAAACACTCAGGTCGTCACATTAAAAACCGACCTTGTGTCACAACCTGGCTCAGTGGGGTGAGGGGCAACGTAAATGTCAGGTATGTGGAATATCTGTGGCTACTAAGTTTGAACATCATAACAGTATCTGTTCCTAATTCCTCCACACTCTGTAACCCCTTGCGTTTTATTGGCTGTACTGCCTTACATGGGGTGATTCCGATTAAAAAAAAAAAAAAAAAAAAAAAAATGAAATGGGGGGTATGATTTTTGGCTTTAATTGCAGAAAAAGTATCCATTTTGGTTGTATCTGGCATACATGATTAAAAAAAAAAAAAATCACCAAACACAATAAAAACAAAGTTTTATTGTCAAAAAATTTATGTTATTATTAAGAAGAAAAATCAGAGGATTTTTTGATTATTGAATTATATTTTTTAATCCTTTTTAAAACCTTCAAAATTTTGGTTAAAATTTTTGTTTTACTTGTGTCAACTCTTACTGTCAATAAATTAGTATGGGAAATTTAAGCATCTACTGTCCTACTGATTATTTTTTCCTCTTTCTGCTCATTATTAATGTTTCTATTCCTAATTCTTGCACAACCTATAACCCTTTCTGTCTTAGTGGCTTTACGGTCTTGCATGGGGTAATACCAGTTTAAAAAAGAAAAAAAAAAGACCTACAAAGGATAGGAGGCTGGAGAGAGCTGTGACTGTACACGTCCTGAACATATACAAAACATAGAAGAACTAGTATCAGTATTACTTTTTAGCATATTTCTTAGCATTATTGTTTGTTGTCACATGTGCAGACACAGATAAAAAGGACTAAAAAGGAAAGAAATTGGGGGGAGGGAAATAAGGGCTGGGAAAAGATATACAAAAAAAAATAAATAAAAGTAAGATAAGAATGATGAAAAAGAGGAACAGAAAATTAAAAACAAAGAAAAAGAAAGATAGAGAGAATGTCAGATGAATAAAAACAAAAACCAATTACAATAGGAAAAATGAAAGAATGAAATGAAGGAAAAACAAAAAATGGTTTAGATGGTGATGCTAACGTTAGAATAGCCCAGATCTGTTTGGTAGGAGAAGAGGCTAAATGCATAAAAGAAATGAAAGTACTGATTTTAATAATCCCCCCACCCCATCTACTTAATACATCCCTACAACAATTGTCATGTGACCAAAAAATGCAATTATTTAACTATTTTTAGGATGATGACGATAATGAGGAGGATAAATTTATGATAAAAGATTTTCATAGAAAATGAATGACAAAGTGGAAAAACTTCTGTGTAACACATTTCATCCTTTAGAAGGACTTCATCAGACTCAAGCCATTATTCTTAACCTTTTTCTTTGTTTTCACCCCTTTCAAACTACCAACCAGTCCTTGCACCCCCTTTCAGAATTGATGAAAAACAATATTGATATCATATGTAAATAACAAGCAGTGGAGTAATGGATAGTGGCTCGGATTGAGGAATTGGAGAGCAGAGTTCGAATTCCAATAAAATCCATTCACTTACATGCTAACACCCTTGGGAAAGGGTATGAATCCTCTTCTTCTCCTTCCAGTTATGGGTAAATAGCAGAACAGGCTGGGTTCTATAGCCTTGGATGGTAACTGGTCTACTGCAGAAAGAAATGACAACCTATTGCAGGAAAAAATCTGCCTCGTTAGTCATGTATCAAAAGATACATGATCGCCTAAGCATGTATCATTCATGGCACATAACTGACTGATTATTATTATTATTATTATTATTATTATTATAATATATATATATATACACACACACACACTACAGTTCAAAAGTTTGAAGTCACCCCCAAAATCAGCATGGGATGAACTTGACTCAAAAGTGAAAAAAAAATGAAAAAGAGCCTTTAGAGTCATTGAAAAAAGATTGGGATCAGTTATCAAACTTATACTTTGAGAAACTTCTGCAATGAATGCCAAAAATGTGTGCTGCAGTAATCAAGACTAAAGGAGGATATTTTGACGAGAGCAAAATTTTATCATGAAATGCTTTTTTTTGTTGTCATAATAAAATTTCTAATAAGAAATCATGGCTCACTTTTTTTTTTTAACTGCATATAATAATTTTCTCTTATTTAAAGTATAAAGCAACTACTTTTTGGGCCAATTTAAAAAAATTATCAGGGTTGACTTTAAAATTTTGAACTTTTATATATATATATATATATACACACACACACACACATATGAGATAACGATATATATTTTATATATAAACAACAGTATTGGAGAAATTGTATGGCAAAGTGGGAAAAGTTTACTTGTGACGTGTTTCGTCCTTCGGAACTTCATCATGCTAAATTTGTTATGTTGGTAGGACTACACATGTGTATGACGGGGTGGGGCTGGGAATTTGAGGGGTTTTTTTTATTCTATTTAGAGGCTTTTTCTTTTTCTTGCCATGACTTTTGTAAGTAGATATTCCACACTGTGATATTAGATCTGCCAGGAATGGTGACATGTTGTAAGAGCCAGCAAGCAAATTCACTGTAGATGACCTTGCAATTAAGGCACTCTCTAGACATTTATATCATAATGAATTATTTTCTCCTTTGATCAGAGTAGCATTTTTATGTCAAAATTGTGGTCAGTCTTGTTATGGTAGGCAACCAATGCATTTGACGTATTATTTTGTAAAATGTCCCTTTTGTGTTCATGTAATATTTTATTTAGATTCCTTGAGGTTTCTCCTATGTATTTTTTGTGACAATTATTACAGGTGATGGAGTAAATTTGGTGGGAGTAAGGGAGTGCAAAAATCGTCTATATTGTCCCTTGTTCTAAGTGTTTTTTTTCAGAGGGGTTTATTTTAGGTGTTGCTAATTTCTCTTCATGTTTTGAAATTTTTTTTAAAAAAAAACACTCACTAAAATTCAAGGCTGTGCTCAACCTGCAAAAACTCGGAATAACTACTCTTACTAGTATCCAAAACAGCACAAAAAAATATACATCTTAAACAGTCAAAAATGAGGAGAAATTAACAGCACCTAAAACAAACTCCCTTTGAAAACCAGCTAGAAAAATTTAAGAACACTGGAAAAACTAAATAAAAAAAATTAAGGAAATTCTCCTTCTTCATCATATTTAACAAAAGATGTTTAAAAATATAAAGTCACTGCCCAATAATACATTAAAATATATATATATATATATATATATATATATATATATATATATATATATAAAGGTATGCTATATTTATGAGTTAAATGCTTGATATCAATAATTTAAAAAATGACCTCATTGAGTGCAATTACATTGAGGGGGAACAAATATTCATATGCATACAAATTATATATATATTGTGGGAGGAAACAAATATTTGTACTTTCATCTTTATTTTTACATACAAATTTTTTATATATATATATATATATATATATACACACACACACCTCATTTTTTATTTGGTGTCCATAAAGTTCGTGTGCACTTTAAAAAATTAACTTTATTTGTATTTGCTATAGAAATAATTTGTATAAAGGATTAGAAAAGAAGTAAATCTATATTTTTAAGGTTTTATTGAAATTTTACTTAAGCGAATTTTGGAATAAGTTCTTCCAAAATTCACTTGAAAATGCAAGAACTAATGCTTTTAATTTAATATAATTGAATTTGAAGTTTTTGGTTTCTGTTTTTGAAACATGGTCATTCCTGTGTAGCAATGAAACCATATTTTTAAATCAGTTAATTTATAATATTTATGCGCTGTAAATTTACATTGAGCACTGTTTTGTAAAAATACAAATAGGAACACCAGATTACATATCCTACTTTTCCTCCTTTTTTTACTGTAATTATATATATATATATACATACATATATATATATATATATATATATATATATATATATAGTACAGGTAAAAGATCCATTGGTATATAATCCATGTGGATCCTAGTAATATCAGATATTAAAGCTGATCCAGAGAGAGCTCAATGTATTTATTATAACAAAGCATATATTTTATACAGCAAAAAATCCAAAATTAACTCCTATGGGTATAGTCTATTTGAAACTAACATTGCTATGTATGAGCTAGCCTCAGCCCTACATTTTCCAGACAGCCTTGGGCTGAGGCTAGCTTGTATTTGCTTTCATCTTCATTTTTTATAGATGGCACATAGCAGTGTTAGTTTCAAAAAATATACTTTCATCTTTTTTACACACAGAGGTAATAACACACACACACACATATATATATATATATATATATATATATATATATATATATATATATATATATATATATAATTATTTTTATAAAAAATTATAACATAAGTATGTTATAAAATCACTACAAAAATATATATATGTATGTATATATATATGTATGTATATATGTGTATATATATATGTGTGTGTATATGTATATGTATGTGTATATATATATATATATATGTGTATGTGTATATATATATATATATATATATATATATATATATATATATATATTATCCTTCATATTTTAATCTACAATTAATCTATATAATCTTTAAATTTAACCTTAATTTTACTCTACGTTTCATCTTTTATTATCTATTAAAATGTTTTCCCCTTATATTGTAAAATTTACTTTAAGCTATTACTGATCTGTTTATCTTAATTCTTCCTCTATTTAATTATAAATTTAATATTCAGGTGTTTCTTGTTTATATACTAATAATGTCTAAATTTTTATTATAATATTAAATTCCTTTGTATAATATTAAAATTAAATAATAATATTACTATTTAATTCTAAAATTTCTTTAACCTATCTTATCTATTTTTTTTTTTTTTATGAATTTTTTTCCTTGTTTAAAAAAGAGTTAACATTTTAAAAATAGGTCATTGTTAATCTTCCACCGTTTTTAACTTCTGACTTGTATATGTTTCTGTCTTCGTATTCCCCCTCACTACTTTGGTGTTTCTTTCCTTTTTTTTTTCTATCTCCCTCTTAAATGCCTTTTCCCTTACTTATGTGTTTTTCCTCTTTTTTTCTATCCATCTTAATTTTCAATTTTAAAAAAAAAAAAAAACGTTAAAATTCGTTTTTTTTTGTTTTTTTTTTTAGACTTTTTAATATTGACAAGCTCCAGGGAATTTATCTCTCTAGGAGTGAAATGGCCATATAAATGGGGTCAAACTGAGTTTCATTTTTATGTAATTCATTTCTATGCTCTATAATAAATATATTGAGCTCTCTTTTGGTGCAATATAAAGTCCTTACTTTTGCCTTGATAAAGTCCATCAGAGGATTAAACACGTCTGCTAAAATAGGTTTTCCTTTTATTTGAATCCCTCCCACTGTCAGTTGTTAGTTTCTCATATTTCTATTTGCCCGAGTTCTGTTGTTATTTTTAAAAGTGAAATTACTTAGAAAAATTCTACAAATAAGAACAACAATTTTATGCAAAAAGTTTTTTTTTTTAGTTTTTTTTGGTTGGTTGGGTGTACAAGGGTTTGTTCATTGGTAGAGTGTTGTCACCAGTTTTGTGATAAAATCATGTTTTTCAAATTAGAAACTGATATCTATTAATTAACGTGACTCTTGAAACTTAATTAATCTGTTAATTAAATTGTTTGAGCTGTGTTTTTTTCTTCTGTTTAGGGAAACGAAAATGGATAAAAATGTTTAAAATCATTTCAAGAAAGAAGGCATTAAATTTACAAAGAAATAAAATTTTCAGAAAAACTTTTCGTCCTAGAATTTGGCTATTTTTAGTTTTTTTTTTTTTTTCTTAATTTTTATATATATTTTTTTTAATAACAGAAATTCATTGTTGACTCGTAATAGCCTGATCTCAAAGGAAATGGACAGTTGTTGTTCTGGCAATCCTGATAGGAAGGGAGAAATAATAATAATAATAATAATGAAATAAAAAATCTAGCTCTTTTCAGGAAATGATTTAAAAGCTTTATATTGTAGAGAAGACTTATTTCCCACTCTACAGCATCTTTCCCACAGATGCTATATCAGAAGACTATCACTACTCTATCGCTATTTCCATGGCAAATGTTCAGGTGAACTCCATTCTTTAGTTCCATCAGTTCAGACCTTTACTATTAGGACACACCATGTTACTGCCACAGAATTGAATCACCATCATTTCCTGTATATTCCATAAGAAGAAAGTTTTAATCAGGTTTTTCCCAAGAACTGCTACCTCGTGGAAAAGGCACAGATGTGGATGCTTCCCTGAACACTTCAATCTTAACTTCATCAAGACAAAGTTTAGTTGTTATCTATCCTCCCTATCTTCTTAACATCTGTTTCAGTCATAACACACACCTCCTTCATCATAATCATTTAAACAGTAACCGTCTACTTTGAGTGATTCTTGTAACTTGTGTTGAGTGAAATTCAGAAAAAAATATGTATTGTCAGCCATTATTATTAATTTTTGATTAGTATTTACTTTCATCTTTATTTTTATTAGATGAAGCATTGTCAGCATTATTAAATTTTTGACTATATTTACTTTCATTTCATTTTTATTATTTTTGACTTGTATTTACTTTCATCTTCATTTTTTATTTGATGAAGCATGAATTATTATTAATTTTTGTCATTTTCATCTTCATTTTTTATTAATTAATTTTTGATTCTATTTTCACTTTCATCTTCATTTTTTATTTGATGAAGCATTGTCAGCCATTATTATTAATTTTTGACTTGTATTTACTTTCATCTTCATTTTTATTAGATGAAGCATTGCCAGCCATTATTATTAATTTTTGACTTGTATTTACTTTCATCTTCATTTTTTATTTGATGAAGCATTGTCAGCCATTATTATTAATTTTTGAATAGTATTTACTTTCATCTTCATTTTTATTAGTGAAACGTTGTTAGCCATTATTAATTTCTGACTAGTCTTGTCAGTCATAACTGTCAATCTTTTTACTGGTATTTCCTTTCACCTTATTTTTTAGTTGCTACTTAGGCCATCTATTCTACAAAAGTTGGTAGGCAGATAGGTTTTTTATTTCCAATACTCTGCTATTTACTCACTACCATGGAATTATTATAAGTAGGAAACTAAAAATGACGATGAAAGTAAATACTTTTCAAAAGTTGATTATTGTTAACTGATAATTCTTGTTTATTAAAATTTTTCAGATAAGAAAACTTGTACACACTTGATATGTGTTTTATTTATGTTGCTATAAAATTCAACTCTATTCTTCCTTCTCTAATTTTGGAAAAAGAATGAAGAATTTATCAAAATTCTTTTTACATTGGAACTAAGAAATGGAAAATGTCAGACAGACATCTGTGGTCACTATCGAATGTCATCATGTTGAAATCTACTTGGCAGATAAAACAAGATTATGATCAACTTCCCTGTGCCTTTTCTATAAATATTTTCATGATAATTGTTCTAATAAGTTTCTCTCTTTGGTACCTCAACTTTGGCAGCTAGGTCTAATTATTTGACAGTTTAAATGGCTTGATGTATCCGTAAGTTTTATGCTAGTAATATCTTCTATCACACTTCTCACTTATGGAACCCTCTTCTAGCCTCTTGCTTTCCATTTAATTTAAATGCACTATCAATTGTTATCTTTTATCTTTTTAATTCATATCCTTTTGTTTTCCTCTCATTTATAATATTTTTCTTTTTATCATATTCTTTTGTATTCATTAACCCCCTTGTTTCTTAGTGGCTTTATTGCCTTCCTATGGATAAAAGGATTGTAAAACACAAAGCAAAAGAAACTGAAATTGTTCCCAATACTACAGCAAATGTTAGCTCTGTTAAAACAGAAAAAAAATCTCTCTGGATAAAGATCTCTGTAAATAAGAAAAACCTGATAATTCATGCCCAGAAACATGGAAATAGGAGAATGACAAGACCGGATACTGTTAGCAGTTTCAGAAATCACTCTGCCATTTTCTGCCACACAACGGCTGTCTGTGATTTGAAATGAATCTCAAACATTACTTTTTGATCATCCAACTTCTTACTAAAATATGAAGACAGTATTGGGATCATGTCATACGCACAATTGCATTTCAAAGTTTATAAAAATGGCTATTATTAAACAAAATCTGTGGTAAAATAGAAATTTTAAGATAAATTTTCATAAAATATTTAAATATAAATTTAAATAAATATGAATTCAGATTAATGATCTTTTTCATTTCTTTCTTTTTCATTTTTTTCTTTCTTTTTTCATCTTTTTCTTTCTTTTTTCATCTTTTTTAATCTTTTCTTTCTTTTTTCATCTTTTTTAATCTTTTCTTTCTTTTTTCATCTTTTTTAATCTTTTCTTTCTTTTTTCATCTTTTTTAATCTTTTCTTTCTTTTTTCATCTTTTTTAATCATTTCTTTCTTTTTTATCTTTTTTTCATTTATTCTTTCTTTTCTTTTTTGTCTATTTCTTTTCTTCTCTATTCTTTCTTTTCATTTATTCTTTCTTTTTTTATCTATTCTTTTCATCTTTCTTTTTTCATCTGTTCTTTCTTTTTTTTCATCTCTTTTCGTTTTTCTTCTATTTTTCTTTTTTCTTCTGTTTCTTTTTTTTTTCATTTTTTTCTCCTTTCTTTTTCATCTATTTTCGTTTTTCTTCTATTTTTCTTTTTTCTTCTATTTCTTTTTTCTTTTTCATCTGTTTTCTCCTTTCTTTTCACATCTATTTTTCTTTTTCATCTCTTTTCGTTTTTCTTCTATTTTTCTTTTTTCTTCTATTTCTTTTTTCTTTTTCATCTGTTTTCTCCTTTCTTTTCACATCTATTTTTCTTTTTCATCTCTTTTCTTTTTTCTTCTATTTCTTTTTTCTTTTTCATCTATTTTCTCCTTTCTTTTCACATCTATTTTTCTTTTTCATCTCTTTTCTTTTTTCTTCTATTTCTTTTTTCTTTTTCATCTGTTTTCTCCTTTCTTTTCACATCTATTTTTCTTTTTCATTTATTTTTCTTCATCTATTCTTTTTCTTTTCTTCTATTTTCTTTTTTCATTTATTCTTTTTTCATCTATTTTTCTTTTTTCATCTATTGTTCTTCATCTGTTCTTTGTTCATCTATTTTTCTTTTTTCATCTATTCATTTTCTTCTTTCTTCTATTTTCTTGTTTCTTAATTTCTTTTTCTTTTTTCATCTATTGTTCTTTCTCATCTATTCCTTTTCTTTTTTTAATCTATTACTTTTCTTTTTTCATCTTTCTTTTTTTATGTCTCTCTATGTTTGTCTTATGAAGTGCCATCAAAATATTTTTAAATGGAAGCTGGATTTTTCTGAAAAAAATGTTTTTTTTTAACTTTTTAATAACAAAATATATATGAAGGAAATGAATGAATGAATGAATAAAAATTGTTTTCAAGAAAACCAATTAGCTTACAAAGAGAGGAAAGAAGATATAAATATATTGAAAGAAGAAGAAGAAAAAAGAAATATTGAAAGTGAACGAAAGAAAATTCAGAACAGAAAATATGAATAATTTCTGTCCTCACTAAAAAAAAAAAAATAGAAGAATATCTCTGTAAAACTATTGCCAAAATACTTGACCCTATCTTGATCATCTCCTAAAATGCCCATTTTCATTGTACCAACACTAACCAACTTTTTTCTCACACGTTTAATTTTAACCCCTGCCTCACCCCTCTTTTTATTAAAACAAATTTCATTTTTCTCTACAAATCTGATGAATTTTTTCACAGTAATGAAAATATTCCTTTTATAATCTTGAAATTAATCTCCCCTTCTGTGTGTGTGTTTTTTTTTCTGTTTTCTTTACATTACAATTCATCAAATAAAACAGTGGGACAAAAATGATTTCATTTCAATGAATATTTCCCAAACTGATAATTTTTCATTATTTTATTGATTTTTATCACAATTATTAGACCCACCCTCCCAATATTGCATTTCCGTCTTTGTTGTTTATTCTTGGCAGTCTTCCAAACCCCCTTTGAACTCCCTTGCCCGTAATGTCAGGATTCATATGAGACATTATCACCCATCAATGCCATTTTCACAAATTAACAGACAAGGCATTTAGTAATTTTTATCAAAAGTTTGTTTTTATTAGTTTCACTCACCTTTAATCATTAGTAATTTGTCACATACTATTCTGTCCTTTACTCTTTTTCTAAGGTTGGTAACCTGCACTTAAGATCATAGCATAAATTTTATATAAGTTTTATATTAGGTACTAGAAGTAGAGCCCGGCGTTGCCCAGGGATGTAACAGTAAGAGATAGATCAAGTATCGACCATCATAAAGACTGAAAAATAAAATTGACAAAGATTATTGTTTAAGGTTGACAGACATGCATGACTTAATTAGTTTTGTTTTTGTTTGTTTTTTTTATTTGTTTTTTTTTACAAATTGGTCAAACCCAAACTCAAACAAAAACATTGTTTTCAATCGTTATGAGTCTACTGATTGAATAGAATTTTATTATAAACAATTGTCTTGTAAATGGAATGTAGGAAATCCGATCCCATATATAAATGAACACACACACACAAACAACCTGGGTTTTATAATAAGTATAACTCGATATGAGTTGTCCCCCTTTCATTCTCGCGATGCCTCTTAATCATGTTTTCAAATTGATTTTGTGCAAAAACAATTGTGTTTTTTCCAATTTTTGGTGCTGTCAGAACCACCGCAAGGTAATTTTACGTGGTCCTGTGAAGTTTTGTTGAAATCGGTTGAAAAATGTAGGAAATCCGATCCAATATATAAACATACAGACACACACACAACCTGGGTTTTATAATAAGTATGATGACCAAAGTAATGAACTTAGAGAAATCAAAATTAACAAGGATTAATCATATCATATGCAAAGGTAAATTTAGTATCTGCTAAATAACATCCATTAGTTATAACTTACATATGCTTAAAAAAAAATCTAAAGAAGAATCTGCAATATTATTGGTACTGATCTGGTATCCCGACTTTAATCACTTTCCTATCACCATTATGTAGTTTCCCTGTGCCTTTTCTATAAATATTTTTATAGTAATTGTTCTGATAAGCTTTCCTCTAAACTTTATGAATTTAAGTGCAGTACTAGATTGGCAGCTAGGTCTCATCATTTTAAAGTTGAAATGGCTAGATGTAACCATAAGTTCTATGCTAACAGTTTCTTAATCTGATAAGTATGTTCATGGTAATTGTTCTGATCAGCTATCCTCTTTGGTATCTAGACTTTATGAATTCAAGTGCAGTACTAGATTGGCTGCAAGGTCTCATTTTACAGTTGAATTGGCTAGATGTAACCCTAAGTTCTATGCTAGCAGTTTTTTCTCTCACACTTCTTGCCTGTGGAACTCTCTTTCGGCTTCTTTCTTTCCAGTCAACTTTAATCTTCAAAACTTTAAATGCAATGCCAATCATTATCTACTGTCTTCTTGATTCCTCTTCTTTTATTGTCCTTGCTCCTTAATAATGTTTTTCTTTCTCTTATCCTTTCACACCCTTTGTGTCTTAGTGGCTTTATTGCCTTGCTTGAGGTAAAGTGATTTTAAAAAAATATATCATTGTGTACCTAAAGGAACTTATGTTAAAATCCCTAAATGCTGCACATAGTGATTCTTCAACATATTGCTTAACTCACATTGTCAAGGTTGACTATGGATATAGCAGCTATTCCTCTTAGTAACTCAGCAGATTATGTCATCATGCTAGTGTAGATAGTCTAATTAGTCATCCTCTTATTTTTTTGATTTGTATGCCAGCATCTTGTAGCTATGCCCAGATTATGGTCAGGATGAATGGCAATGGGTTTAAAATAATAAAGAGAATTGAATTCATGCTTTTTCCCAAGGGCATTACTGCAAAAGTAATATAAACAGGAACAAACCTGAATTTGAATTTGGTCTACCAATTCCATTTTCTAAACTAATTGCCATTACACACTGTCTTACACTTTCTGCTTCAGTAAAAATCTCTCTGTGCTTACATTTATCTACTTTTCTTTCTCTCTTTATATATATAATGTGTGTGTGTGTGTGTGCACGTGTATATATATATATATATATATATATATATATATATATAAATTTTCAAGAGGATAGAACCCAGGTAGAACTCAATGGCCAGGACAGTAAGAATATAATATAAAAGGCCCAAGCACTAATATTCCATGGTTATAATTTATTCCAATGTAATATGTATATAAATAAAAAGAAAGAACAATAAGATATATAATATTAATGCTCTGTAAATTTACATTGACCACTATTTTGTAAAAATAAAAATATCTATAACAACACCGGATTATATATCTTACTGTTCTTTCTTTTTATTTATATACATACATTTGCTCCTAATCAAAGTCAAGCACTCTAAATCTTTATTTTTAACAAGAAGAAAATATGGAGAAAATAAATTTCGGAATTTCTCTGAAGAACATTCCTAATACCAACAAAAAGGAATATTTCATGATATTAATGAAAAAAACAGAGGAACCTATACATAGGATGAGATGGAGAGCTTGCGAAAAAAAAAACATATTTTAAATCAATTAATTTATAATATATATATATATATATATATATATATATAATGCCATACTCAACCTTTCTTCAATTCCTCACATTTTCTTGAATGATTGGCTGTCCACCTAGCATCCCCATTTTGCTTATATTGCCTCGTGCATATTTACTTATATTGCCTCATGCATAATTAAACAATCCTACAATACCAGAGGAAGAGATTAATGTTCACCTCATAATATCAAAGAATCTTATTAGATTTCCAATATATACAATTATTCATGTCTTTATTTACTTGTGATGTATAATTATTTTATGAAACTTGATTAACACTTGATGACAAAGAACACTTTCAGAGTCTTCTATTATTATTACTACTAATATTAATAATATTACAACAAATACTGAAATAATACTAATAATTCTACTACTACTAGCAACAATAGTAATAATATTAATAATAATTCTTCTTCTACTACTACTAATAATAATAATATTAATAATAATAATTCTGCTATTACTACTACTAATAATATAATAATAATAATAATTCTGCTACTACTAAATAATAATTCTGCTACTACTACTACTAATAATAATAATAATTCTGCTACTACTTCTACTACTACTACTAATAATAATAATTCTGCTACTACTACTACTAATAATAATAATTCTGCTACTACTAAATAATAATATTCATAATAATAATAATAATTCTGCTATTACTACTATTACTGATAATAATAATTCTGCTTCTAATAATAATATAATAATAATTCTGCTACTAATAATAATAATAATAATAATTCTGCTACTACTACTAATAATAATACTCCTGCTACTACTAATAATAATAATACTTCTGCTACTACTGATAATAATAATCTATTGCATTTCTTTGCTCTTTTAAGATCTTATGGATGCATGTAACCCAGAAAGCCAAAGGGAAAGGACAACATTTTTTTTCTGACTGAATTTCTAGGATGTAGAATTATCAGTATTTACATTCAGACTCGTGTCCTAACCTTTATTATTATTATTACCACGTTTCGGCCATTGTGCTCTCTGGTATTCTTCAGGTGTCTGTTGATCTAGGTAACCTACTGGGAATTTCAAACTGAACCCTTTGTTTAATTTACAGTGTTAGATTATTCTCAATAAGGATATCTCATCTTGTTTATATTTGGTATTGCTCAGTTGTTGCTCAGCCTGTTTCCACTGAGCCTGAGTCTACCTGGCTCAGGGATTGAACTCAGAATTTCTATTTCACCAGATTTATAAACCAAAGTTTTAATCCACTAGGTTGTTTTCCCATTGTTATAACAACAACAAAAATGAGGATATTAGTTAAAATCTAAATAAAGAACAAGTTCAAAATATTAAAATAAATACAAGGAATGCATTTAAGACAGGACAGTTGCTTTTATTTTCTTTTTTATTTTAATTTTTTAATGTCAGTGCAGAAACAAAGAAAGAATTAGATTTGTTATAAGTTTTGGGAGTTTTTTTTTTTTTTGATAAGCTCAGAAAGATAAAGAAATTTAACTTTTAATACTGTTTTATGAAAAGCCATTTCATAATATAATTCCAAATTTAATAGTGTGAAAGAAATCTTAAAAATAAGATTGATACTTCACTATTTGATTTAAAAAGATTACTTAGGCCAGTTTGAAAGTAATATAGTTAAATCATTTGGCTGTATAAATGAAGAATCTAGAGTTCAGCTGGAATGACTTTACTTTTGGGACCTTGACTAATTCACAATAACTAAGGTTTAAAATTAATTTTAAAAAATGAAAAATCTTTCTTGAAGCTTTCATTTTAACTTTAATTGAAAGCTAAATGATTAAATTTACTATTTCCAGTAAGCAAAATACTCTGTGGTGTTTTTCAAACAGAAATTGATTAATATTGATTTATTTTTTTTTTCAGTAAACTTGTTAAAGTCTGCCATTTTGACACATTTGTAAACATAAGTTAATTCTTGGTTTTAAAAATCTTTCAAAGGTAAAATATATATTTCTGGAATGTTATTTGAGGGAAATTAACAAATTTAAAGCTAAATTAATTTGGTTTGATACAAATATTACTTACTTATAGCATGAAATGTTGTATACAAACATTTCTTAACCACAAGGTCTTGTTTTTCTGATGTGTTGATTGATTTATCAACTGGCTTACGGTCAAATCACGCTGAAACACCGGTTCTCATACGATCACCGAAGTTAAGCAGCGTAGAGCCAGGTCAGTACTTAGATGGGGACGCTTGGGAACACCTGGTACTGTAAGCCCCCAAAAGTCCAACCCTTACCTCACAGTCGGTGGGGGGGGTAAACAGTAGTGTCAGAGCTATGCCGCCCGGAACTTCGTTCCTGGTAGGGGCCACCAAAAGGCGGACAGGTCTGACACACACGCTTTCGGCTAACAAGAGCTCTGGTGAAAATCTAAGGACATCTGCATCGGTAACCAGCGGCTTCTGGTCGTTCCTGTCTCTGCGTCTGTGGGAACCCCGCAGCAAGCAAGAACGTTATCCAGTGAGCCTGGGTACCCTACTTCTGTAATTTATCCCAAGAATCTTCTTCTCATAACAGGAAGAAGCTGGCTCAATCCACCCAGGGTGAATGCCGCATCAGTACAGTACAGTAGTAGTATTTATCAACTGCCCAACATGTTGACAAGTTAAGTATGGTGAAGCAGAATTGATAGCAGATGATAAATTTTATATGAGGATTTTTTATGATCTACTTGGATTTTGGCATTAAATAACCCATAGAGGTTGATATGCTGCTAAACAAAATTAACCAAACAACTAACAACCCTGTGTTTCTGAACCCTAAAGACAGGGAATCAATTATATTCTTGAGTATAATACAGCCATCCCTACTTAAATATTTTATTTTTTTGAAAGTCATACCATATTATCCATAAAAGTCCATAAATATTTTTTGTCTTATAATTACAACTACCAATGAACACTATTTATATTAGGTACATCCAATAATTTGGTATACGTAAGGTTTAAAATGAATTTTAAAAAATGAAAAAGTTTTCTTGAAGCTTTCATTTTAACTTTAATTGAAAGCTAAATGATTAAACAAACTATTTCCAGTAAGCAAAATACTCTGGTGTATTTCAAACAGAAATTATATTGATTGGAATCAAATATATTTTTTTTTTACTTAGATAGCTGATTAGCGCCCTTTTTTAGTCAGTTTTGATGGCAATGTAATTCTCTTTATTAAAAATCTTCCAAAAATAAAATATACTTTTCTGATACTATTTGAGAAATATTTGCTGATTTAAAGTATAATTAACTTGATTTGAAATAAATTTTATTTATACTAAGTTTAAAATAACACAGGAATACATTTTTAAACTAAACTAGGTGTGTTTTTAACAGACAGCAGCTATGTTTATATGTTTAGCAAGTGATAAGGTGACAGATTGGTTGTTGTTCTATGGAGACTTTATTTGTAAAACATAATTTAAGAAAATGATGTGAGTGTGTTTTTTATATAATTTTTAAGTACTCAGTAATCTTAAAAAATTTGGAAAATATTCTCCAGAATCTAATTTTTAGGAAAGTTGACTTTAAATTTACTATAGTTGTCACTCTTATTTTCTGATAATGTTGTGTATGATCACCCATACTTACAACAATCAGAACGTTTATACAAAAAAAAAAAAAACAATTAAAAATTATTTTAGAAATCTTGGTGCATGATGATTTGTATTAAGCTTTTCAATTTTTGATTAGTAAATATAATTTTCACTTAATATAATTTTTCACTAAGGCAATTAAAGCAATGCAGAATTTTAAAAGATTTGAAACTTTATAAATTATTATAATTACAATTTTAAAAAAAAATGAAAACAATTCTAGTAAAGATTCATTATTCATCAAAAAAAATTTTTCTTAAAACAATAGTGTCTTTAATAAATCTTATTTATAAAAGCAATTAAAAGCTTTTCTAATTAAATAATGTCATAGTTTTATTGCATTTTTTTATGTTACGATTCGGAGCAGATTTTTTGGAAATTGAAGAAAAAAATTAATGATTATATTCATCAAGGTTCCTGCTTTTAACTAATAAAACAAATTTTGCAATTAAAATTTAATTCCTTGAAATTTCATGAAATTAAATAGGGGTAACATACGTAAAAATAAAATAAATAAATATTTTTACCAAGACTTTCTAAAAAAAATTTCAAAAATAATTTCATTCATTTGTGAATAAGTCCTGAAAGTTTCATTAAAATCCGACAAGAATTTCCAAATCAATGAGTTCTTTAGTGGAAAAAAGGCACTAAAACAACCATAGCAATATTTGCCTGACTGCTGATAAAAAGAAGAAAAAAACAAGATTTTTAACTAAAATTTCAAATATGCTAGATAGGATTTAAAAATTTAATTAAAAAAATACTTTGGTCTTTCCTCTTTGTAATAACATAAACATTTTGACGATAAAACATTGTTTTTATCAAGTTTGGAGCCTTTTTTTCATCATTCTATTCTGTCTTTTAGCAAATTAGTGGAGGTACCTACTTTAGTCACTCTAAATAAATCATTAATTTATGTTAATCATGATGAAATTATCATTGCTAATTTTACAAATATATTTAAAGAAACTGAACCAAATCTACCAAATTTTTCCCCCCCTTTCTTTCTTAATCCTTACAAAAATGTGTAATAATGTCAATTTTTTTTTGTGTTTTTAATATCTTCAGATGAACAGTTCAAAAAATACCTGTTGGAGCCAGACCAACCTGTCAATTCAAAAATCTTGAGGTTTTCAATTATTGGAGTTCCAAATTCAGGCAAATCAACTTTGACAAATCAGTTAATGAACTGGAAGGTAAGAACTTTTTGTATGATTTACAGACTATCTTGGTGAAAATTTTCATCAGAAATTTGTCTGTCTGTCTATCTTATGTATCTCCCTTCCTAATATAGAAAAAGTTTATTTGAAAGAACAAAATATTACCATCTGTCACATAATAATTTAAAATAATAATAAAAAATATAATAATAAATATAATAATAATATAATAAAAAGTAATAATAAAAGGTTTATTTGACAGAACAAAATATTACTATCTGTTACATAAAAATTTAAAATGATAATAAAAATATAATAATAAATATAATAATAATAATAAAATAATAAAAAAAATTTATTTGAAAGAACAAAATATTACTGTTGCATAATAATTTAAAATAATAATAAAAAATATAATAATAAATATAATAATAATATAATAAAAAAATAATAATAAAAAAGTTTATTTGAAAGAAAATATTACTGTTGCATAATAATTACATTTACATATTTGATTACTGGCAACACTTATTAAAGGTTATATTTATGTCATAGCAACAACTTTGTTTTGTTATATTTAAACATGAAAATACGTTTTTAAATAGGAAAAGATTTCAAAATAAATTGCTTTAAGTTAAACAAAAATTGAAATTTTTTTTTTTCCAAACTCGGCCCTCCAATTCCTCAGTCCAAGCCATTATCTATTACTATTCCATGCCTCCCAATATATATATATATATATATATATATATATATATATATATATATATAAAGTGAACATTATTAAGTCAACACTCAGAGGCGACCGACTGTTTCATACTGGACGCAATCGTCGGGCCTGATGATTGCATCCAGCATGAAAAACAACCTGTCGCCTTTGAGTGTTGACTTTAACGTTCACTTTTATATTTATATTTACATACGCTCTATCTCTGATACTGAGCACTTTACCCTATAAATATAGCACACCTTAAAACTATATATATATATATATATATATATATATATATATGTAATACAGATCGGAATCTGACAAAATGAAAACATAAAGAACAAATAGGAAACATTTATTTTTGATAAAGCCTAAACGTGTGAAGTGAATTTATATATTTTCTTTATTCTTGAGAATTGAAAACAATAGTTTTTGATATTTTTATAAAATTATGAATAAAAAAATTGTTTTCATAGTTATTTATAAAATGGTAAATATTAAATATTGCATCGTTGGTTTACATGTTTTGATAACTTCATAATTTTTTATAAATTTTTGGAAAGATTACTTTATTAAATGGTAAATAATAAATCTTTATAAAATATGTGTAAAATATAGCTCATTTTATTCAGTTTGGCTTGGCTTGGCTTATTTTGCTTTATGGTGTATCAACACTTCAATGGCTTATTTAATGCTGACAAGATTTTTAGAATAGGTTCGTATGAATAGAATATATATTCTTTGTAAGAAATTAGTTTGTAGGATATTTTGTTTGGCTTATTTTGTTTTACAGCATATCAACACCTTAATGGGTTATTTAATGCCAACAAGATTTTTAGAATAGGTTTGTATGAATAGAATATGTATTCTTTGTAAGAAATAATTTTGTAGTTCAGGGTTTGGGTTTATTTTGTTTTACAGCATATCAACCTCAATGGGTTATTTAATGCTGACAAGATTTTTATTGCTGCTAATACTTTTTTTTTTTTTTTTCAAAAAGGTATTGCTGGTAATATTTTTTCTTCAAAAGTTTATTGCTGGTAATTTTTTTACAAAGTATTTCTTGTATTAAAACTTATTTTTACACTTTCATAGTGTTTTGACCCCAGTTTGGGGGTTAACTATTTACCTGTAGCTGGGACCCTAACAGGTGCTACCACCCAGAGTCAGGGTGGACCTGAGAACACCAGCAATTAAGAGGTGGTTCCATGCTCCTCAAAACCTAATGATCAGAGGCCTTAGTGTTGGATTTAGTTTATCCTCTTAACCAGGGTGCGGATGTAGTTTATCGCCATACCCAGGACAGCATTATTTCGTTCACAAATTGTTATAATGGTAAACATTTCTGAAGGAGTCAGAAGTGTATATGGTAACTGATACAAAGGTTAAACATTGCTGTAGAAGTCAAGTGACTTACCTGCCAACATGGCTGCCTTCTTCTGTTTCCTTGGAATTATTTATTGTACTATATACAAATGTGGCACAAGGCCGAAATGGGGAAAGGGGGAAAGGATGGTCATCTTCTGTCTTAACTTTAAACTTAGCTAGCCACAATCACTGACCCAAACATACAATGTTCCTTTCACCAAAACAACACATCCATTACATAGCATTCTTCCTACATCCACCAAAATGCCTCAGAGACTCTATGAAGTTCTAACTAGTCCCCATATATACAAATCATTGTCTGTGGGGGGAGGGGAAATAAAATAGCATCTAAAAACCCCAATGAATATTTACAATGAATACAAATCTATATACACGAAACTAAACAAAAATTTTGTTAGTAGTAAACCCCCCCACAGCCCTAACTGTGGCAGTAACGTCAGTTAACTGGACGAAATCCATGCGGGACTTTAAAAAATTATAAAACATTCGTACAATCCATGCACTCATTACAAACACACACTCAATCAAACACAACAACAAATACGAAAGACAGACTCGAAACAAAAGGTGCCTCGCACCCACCAGAGAATTGATATCACTAACCACTTAACGATGGGAGGGATGGGGAATTAAACAAAAGAAGAAAAAATAGGGCCAGAAATAATAGGGGCCAATGCGCATACATACCCTAGCTAAGTTAACATGGAAAAAAAAGAGAAAAGGTTACTAAAACTTTCTGTTTCCTTGTAAAGCAAGCCAGCTGATTTTACCTCATTTTATAGGAGAGTGCCTAATATACCAGTTAGGTTGGTCCATTTTGCTAGAATGGACCTGCCCAATACATTTTGCATGAGTGGTCTTTATTCACCCATATATTTCTCCATGAAATGACTCAAGTCAGTTATTCGCTTTGGCTACACTTGCCTACTTGTGTGTCAGACCACTGGCAAGCTAACCAATATTCTACAATTGCTGAGTAGCTACCCATACTTATTTTAAATGTTAACTAGACTATCCCTGACCCAACGGGTCACTTTCAGTTCAGGTTATAAAAACACCGAATTTGATTTCAACATTCCATTGAAATGAAAGTTAATTTTATTATGATTCAGTCAAATTTGCTTATGTCACCATTGGTTTAGTTTACAAGTTCATGCTTAAGGTTTTACTGATTGTTTACAGCATTTAATAGTATTAGAACTTCCGGGATAAACTTGAACTTTAAATCAGATTAATTTAAAAATATTTTTTTTAATATGCCAAGAAATGTTTTTTTTTTAAATATTCAAAAGATTGTTTCTTTAAAGAAAGCTGAAATATAAATAATTACTCTATAAACCACTGGAAAAAAAACAGCAAAGCGGGATCTCTTTGTGTCTGTCTTTAACTTAAAAATATTTTACTTAGAAAGATTGTTGAAGAAAGTTAAAATAAAAATACTTATTGTATGAACAACTTGTATTTTTAAATCTAATACTTTTTTAAATCAGATTAACTTAAAAAATATTTTTTAAATATTTGTTTAAAGAAAGCTGAAAATATAAATAATTAGTCTACAAACAACTGGATGAAACAGCAAAGTGGGATCTCTTTATGTCTGTCTTTAACTTAAAAATATTTTACTGTAATTCCCTATGTATAATACGCATTTTTTTCTAAAAAATAATAAGCAAAATCAGGGGTGTTATACACAGCTACAAAAGAATCTTTAAAAAATTGCTGTAAAATAAAATAAGAATTATCATGAAATGAAATTAGAATAATATTACTCTGTTTAAAACCATTTTTTTAAATAAGAGTAAGAAACGCTGGTCATATTGAAATTGGAGAGGTACAATTTATAGGGTTTGATTACCAAACAAGGGGTGCATATTATGCATAAGTAGAAGCATTTTCCCACTCTTTCTGCACGATTTTAGTGGTGCGTATTATGGATGGAGGCATATTATACATGGGGAAATCCAGTAATTAAAAACTTGTCTGTTTGAAGAAAGTTAAAATAAAAATACTTACTGTATAAACAACTTTTATTTATAAATCATATTCACTTAAATCAGATTAACTTAAATCACTATGCACTGGATGGATGCACTATACAAACATCCACACAATAACAATTTTTTTTTTTTTTTTTTTTAAAGTGTTTCACCCCAAGCAAGGCGGGAAGCCACTAGGACGCAAGGGGTTACAGAAAATTTGGAGCAAGATCAGATAGGAGTGATAGAAGAAAGGATGAGGAGAAGGGTAGTGGATAGATCAAGGCAACTGGAGATGTCAATTGACATTACATTTGAATAGCTGGAGATAGTATTATAGAAATATTACAAAGCGATGTGCATTTCAGATTTTAAACCATTAACAACATAAATGCTACACCGGATATCGCCTGGCTTTTTACGTTGTTTTCTTTGAAAAAAAAGCAAAGTAGTACTAGAAATATGAGGCATGGTGGAGTAATGGATAGTGGCTCGGATTGAGGAATCGGAGAGCCGAGTTCAAATTCCAGTCAAATCCATTACATTCATTTACATACTAATACCCTTGGGAAAGGTATGAATCTTCTTCTTCTTCCCCTGCCCAGCTATGGGTAAATAGCAGGACAAACCAGGTTCTATAGCCTTGGATGGCAACTGGTCTACCACAGAAAGAAATGGCAACCTACTGCGGGGAAAAAATCTTCCTCGTCAGTCATGTATCGAAATATACATGATTGCCTAAGCGTGTATAACACATGGCACATAACTGACTGACTGACTAGAAATATTAGACATGATTTTGGCAAGTTCCTTAACAAATTTTTACCTGACATCAGAAGAGATTTACCAAAAGTTTTAGGAGACATTGCCTGTCCTCAGTTCTCAGTATTTTCTGAAAAGTTTGTTTTACAGAAACTAAGTAACAAATATCCTTGAATTTTCACCTGGAATTTTTTTTGTAAAACCTATTGTTATTATTATTATTTTAGTCAACATTTCTTTTTTGTATAGGTATCTCCAGTCTCCAGCAAGGTTCATACAACACGCAAGAACACTGTTGCTGTGATGACAGAAGAGAGGACACAAATTGTAAGTCTAACCTTTTTCTTTCTTCATTGTCTAAGCTCTATAAACTTTTCTTGTGTTTTATTTAATCTCTTTGTCATGAGCGCTTGTAATTTTCTACAAGATATTCTACGTTTATTATGAATATTTACACTAGTCCTTATTTTGATGGTAAGTGTTTTCATTATTGTTAAAGAGTTTGTTTTTTTTTAATTTCAAAAAGTATTTCTTTCTATCACAAAGCTGATTACTAAAATACACAAAAAAAGGTGACTGACTCGTTAAATGTTAACTTCCAGAAATTGATGATTCAGCAATATAGCAGATTTCTCTCCCTCTGTATTAAAGGGTGGAAGGGATAAATAGGCAGTTTTCTTTATTGAAAATCTGTTTTTAGAAAAGAAAATTATTTCCGATGCGACAACGTATAAAGATGACAATCCTTCATGTGATCTAAGTAAAGGAATCAACCGTACCTGACAAACAATAAAACTTCTTCTCTACCATACTTGGGAAAAGTTTTCTTTCAACCATACCTAACAAAGTATAAAATTTTCTTTCAACCATACCGAACAAAGTATGAAATTTTCTTTCAACCATACCGAACAAAGTATAAAATTTTCTTTCAACCATACCTAACAAAGTATAAAATTTTCTTTCAACCATACCTAACAAAGTATAAAATTTTCTTTCAACCATACCTAACAAAGTATAAAATTTTCTTTCAACCATACCTAACAAAGTATAATATTTTCTTTCAACCATACCTAACAAAGTAAAAAGTATTCCTTCAACCATACCAAACAAAGTATAAAATTTTCTTTCAACCCTACCTAACAATGTATAAAATTTTCTTTTAAGCATACCTAACAAAGTATAATATTTTCTTTTAACCATATCTGAAGAACTCTAAAATTTACTCTCATCCATATGTGACCAACTATAAAATGTTTTCAATTCAATCAATGTAGTGTACTTAGATTATGATTTGTATTGTTTGTATGTGGGCGCACATGACCGAGTGGTTAGAACGTTTGCATTCTGACCATGAGACCCGGGTTCAAATCTCACCATGGTCAATTTGTCAGGAAGCAGACTTCCTGATGTTTTTTAACTGAAGGGGTTGATCTCAGCATGCAGTACTTTTGGAAAGTGCCTGAAAACCATACCACAAGTTGACCCAAGCCTTGTGAGTGAAATTGGGTAGACGGAACCCTTAGGGGCCATTGATAGCTTGTTCAAATTGTCAAATTGTTGATCACATTATATTATTATTGGGCTCTGTGGGTGTTGAATAAACACAAATGCGCCTGAGCAAGCATCTGCAATAGAGATTGGCTAGCTATACATGTACACTCTTGTGCAAATTAATTGAAACAACTGCTTTAGTTTCATTTCTTTCACTATACAATCAGATTTAGACCCACTGGAGTGACAGGGTGTAATCGATTTCTATTTTTTCCTCAGATTAGGTCATTTGCAGTGGTGTGTGGTAATATGAATCTATTTTCAGGGTGTATGATGAAATCCATGATTGCGTCAGATATTCATCACGCCCAAACACTATTGTCTCGACTGTCGATTAGTTGTTCTACGGCCATTGTCTGTGATAGACATTACTCCAAGGAAGCAGACAAAAATTGTAATGCTGCATGAACACAATGGCAAGCCTTACCCATGAGCAAATTAAACTACTATTGACTGGCTTAGAAACTCTCCTGATTTAAATCCAATTGATAATCTGCAAGTAATAACTTTGTGGAATGGACATACAAAGTACTAACTTGTGCACTAGGTCATGATTCATTGGAAAAATACAAAAAAAATTAGTAATAATGGAATTATTCATTTTGTTTCAATTAATTTGCACAAGGGTGTATGATATATATATATATATATATATATATATATATATATATATATATATATATATATGAAATATTTATTTATCTTTCTCTCTTCTTTTTTTTTAGAGAAGAGACTATATCTTCTCTTTATTTGTTTCTTGCTCTTCTTATTTTTTTTATTCTTTTCCTTTTTCAGATGATACTATATCTTGTCTTTCTTTCTTTTCAACTATATCTTGTCTTTCTTTCTTTTCAACTATATCTTGTGTGTTTCTTTCTTTTCAACTATATCTTGTGTGTTTCTTTCTTTTTTCTTTTTAGTGGAGACTATATCTCATGTCATTCTCTCTTCCTTACTTTTCTTATTTTCTTTTTTCGTGGGGAAAAAATGTTGTTTGTAAGTATATATTAAAAATTGTAATAACCCTCATTTACAGCCACCTGATTAGATGCGATGACATGCATCGAAACATGAATGCATTTATGTAGCGGTTTTATATATGTTCAAATGTAATATCCGATAATAAAGAGTATGTATGTATATATATATATATTATTTACATTATTCAGACTATTGTCCTCATCTTTGTTGCCATATTTATCACAACGTTTCGGCCGTTGTACGCTCTGGCCTTCTTTAGGTTGTTGGAATGGCAAACCGAACCCTTTATTTCGCTCACCGGGGTAGAAGAAAGCCAAAACGTGATAAATATGGTGACAAAGATGAGGACAATAGTCCGAATAATGTAAATAATGTACATAATACCTCATCTCAGAAATATAGACACATATATATATATATATATATATATATATTATATATATAGACACGTTTCATTAAATAATATAGACAAGTGTTGTCTATTTATTTTATGTAAAAATTTTTCGTATCTTCTGATAAGTTTGGTAACATTATCATTAACCGAAAAAGAAATTCACAATATTTATCCATTATTTTTAATAAAATCTAAGCTTTCGGCTTACTCAAGCCATTATCAAAGATGTAAATACAAACATATCAAACAATTTACGGACACGACAGTGATGATATAGTCTGTCATTGTTTTGTTTACATAGTGAATCACTAAGCAACGATGAACACGTGCATATAAGACGCTAGAAGCGAAAATCGCACCGCATCTCATGACATCACACATGACTACGAGACTGAAATGGAGAATGAAATAAATAAAACCAATTATTGAAATTATAGACATTTAAGAATATTTGTAGAGATTCCATAGTTGATTTTGTTTAGGTTGGGTTTTAACTGTTTGATGTATAATGCTTCAAGTATTTTTAGTTTTTGTCTATTGTTTTCATGTCGAAGTATAGTAGTGTTTTCGACAAGTATTTTACGGAATTGTGTGTGCGGGCAATTATTTCATCTGTATTTCAATTTCAAAAACGGTTCCAAAATAATTCTGTCCTTAAATTCACATATGAACTTAATACTAATAATAAAATCCCCTTCCTTGACATATTAATAAACACAAATAATAACAAATTTACTATTTCTCCATACAAAAACCTACAAAGCATAAATTCATGTACACTTAACTACAAGAGCGAATGCCCATATTACTACAAAATAGCAATTATAAAGAATCTAATACATCGTGCAGAAACTAATTCATCCACCAAACAGATTTTTTACAGTGAACTAAAGAATATAAAACAGACACTTATTAATAATAGCTTTCCAAACTATATAGTTGATGAACAAATAAGATGCTTTCTTAGAAATCTCAATAATAAGCAAATTGTACATAATACTGCTTCTACTGATCTCAAATATATTAATCTCCTATATCGTAATCAAATGCATACTAATTATAAACAAGATGAACACATCCTAAAAAAATTTAGTAAATTCTAATATATCAACTACAGATCCTAGCAAAAAAATTAAATTAATCATATACTACACTAAATCTAGTATATCCAACTTAATACTTCGCAATGATTCTTCTCCCCCGATTAGCGATTTGCAAAAAACCAACATAGTTTATAAATTCAAGTGCCCTTTGGGAGAGTGTATCTCCAACGAATTAAATAATATTTATGTTGGTCACACCACAAACTCGCTTTCACGACGCTTGACACTACATCTTAATGAAAACTCTAACATTTTTAGGCATTTAAAACAACATGCCTGCCTGCACACAATTCCGTAAAAATACTTGTCGAAAACACTACTATACTTCGACATGAAAACAATAGACAAAAACTAAAAATACTTGAAGCATTATACATCAAACAGTTAAAACCCAACCTAAACAAAATCAACTATGGAATCTCTACAAATATTCTTAAATGTCTATAATTTCAATAATTGGTTTCCTTATTTCATTCTCCATTTCACTCTCATGTAGTCATGTGTGACGTCATGAGATGCGTACGATTTTAAACTAGCGTCTTATATGCGCGTGTTCATCGTTTAATAGTGATTCACTATGTAAACAAAACAATGACAGACTATATCATCACTGTCGTGTCCGTAAAATTGTTTGATATGTTTGTATTTACATCTTTGATAATGGCTTGAGTAAGCAGCTTAGATTTTATTAAAAATAATGGATAAATATTGTGAATTTCTTTTTTCGGTTAATGATAATGTTACCAAACTTATCAGAAGATACAAAAAAATTTTACATAAAATAAATAGACAACACTTGTCTATATTATTTAATGAAACGTGTCTAAATGAAAATATGCTGCCTAAATACACACAATTTAAATATATATATATATATATATATATATATATATAAATCAGGAAGTAAAAAAATGTCACTATTCTCCATTATGAAACTCTGTAAATTTACTCATAGGCATAAATCAGTGGAAGGATACTAAAGTCAAATGATACGTTTAAATCTGTCATCTAAAAAAAAGATTTACCCTAATTCCCCATGTATAATACGCATTTTCTTCTAAAAAATAATAAGCAAAATTAAGATGTGCAAAGCTACAAAAATATCTAAAAAGAATTGCCATTTCATAGGTCAATTTCAATTGCAAAATTGATACTCATCACAAACATACGACAATTTGACACTAACATTCAGCGATTTCAACCCCATAAGGATGTCAAATACAATCATATGTACCTAACAATACTTACAAATGTAAGATAAAATAAGAATTATCATAAAACTAAATTAGAATAATAATATTCTATGTTTAAAACCATTTTTTTTTTTTTAAATAAGAGTAGGAAACACTGGCCGTAATGAAATTGGAGAGGTACAATTTATAGGGTTTGATTACCAAACAAGGGGTGCGTATTATGCATGAGTAGAAGCATTTTCCCACACTTTCAACACAATCTTAGTGGTGTGTATTATGGATGAAGGCATATTATAGAATTACATTATATAGTTTTATATTAGATTAATTTATCCTTCAAAATCTGAGGATTTATTACGAAAGATCAAGATTAACTATAGATATCAAGGAAGAAAGTCATTTTTCTTATTTTTATATTAAGTTAAAAAATGATTTATTTATTGTCATTGGTTTCAGGTTGATTTTCTCCCTTATGTGTGTTTTGAAAAAGTGACATCAGCCATAGTCAGAAACGAGTTAATGCGAATGGTTCTTTCCTTAGCTGCAGAGTTTTCCTTCTCCTAGACCAGTTGCCACCCAAGGCTATAGTTCCCAGTCTGTCCAGCTATTTACCCATAGATAGGAAAGAGAAAAGTTGGATTCATACCTTTCCCAAGGGTATTACTAGGACGTCAGTGAATGTATTGAACTCGGCTAGAATTTGAACTCGGCTCTGCAATTCCTCAATCAGAGCACCGTCCTGGGTATGTCGATAAACTACATCTGACAGCAAGGCCTTTGATCAGAAGGTTTTGAGGAGTGTGGAACCACATCTTAATTGCTGGTTATTCCCAGGTCCACTCTGACCCAGGGTGGTAGCACCTGTCAGAGTCCCAGCTATGGGCAAATTGTTAACCCCCACCCAAAAAAAAGGGGGTCAAAAACACTATGAAAGTATAAAAATAGGTTTTAATACCAGCAATACATTTTTGAAAAAAAAAATATTACCAGCAGTAAAAATCTTGTCGCCATTAAATAACCCATTGAGGTTGATATGCTGTGAACCAAACCAAACATTCAGATCAGCAATCCATTACTCTGCCATGCCTCAAATCTAAAAGTGGCACAATATCAAAAAAAATTTCATCAAATAACAAAATCCGCATTTTATTTGAACACTTCAACAGTAACAACAACCAAAAATGGATAAAACTAGAAGGGAAAATATTTATATAATCAAGATGTTGACCTTCCCCACAACCAAAAACAAAAGGTTTGAAAGGAAACTCCATCAATACTAGAAAGAGTGATAACAATTAGTGGGCTTCAGAAGTCTAATTCCCTGATATACTGTTTTAAGAAAAAGATTTTATAAATTTCAATTGACAGCAACACTTAGCTGATTGGTCAGTAAATGCTGAATGTTTTTTGTCTGGCAACAGCCAATTTCATCATTACCATTTAAGGGTCCAGTAACTCCTTTTGATAATAACTTCTTTCATTTCCTTTTCCCTATTCTCATATTTCCTTTATTTTTTATTTTTTTAGATTTTAAAATAATAATTGACTCTTTGCTTTTTCTTAGAATTCAATATTTGAATCACCTGCTGATAATTCTCATATTATCTCAAAAACACAAAGTCCTTTTTCAGTGTGGGATCTTAAAAAAACAAAGTGCTGTAGGATATTTTTTTTTTTTTTTTTTTTCAATAAATTGAGGTGCCAAAATTGAGCAAGTACAAAATTTAAATATCTGAAGCAATTTAACAGTCGACCAAGCATAGAAATGAATACAATATGGGAACCAGTAATAAGGAGTGCCAGAGAAAAGCTATAATAACAACAAAAATTGCAATATGAGCTCTGGTAAAAACATGCAATGATAACTGCAAAAATTGCAATATGAGCACTAAAAAAAAAAAGTTGCTGAAGACATTAGGTTTATAATACACAGATGTCCTGAAGGGACATGGCACAGAGAAGAAGTAGCAGCTATATATTTATCGATTTATCTATATACCGTTTGTAACAGCAAAATAGTCCAAATCATGTAACAGCAAAATTGTCCAATTGTTAAATTAATAGTCAATAGTCCGAATAATGTAAATAATATAAAAAAAAAAGTATTAGTAAGAGCTACAAAGAATAGGATGTTGTGGAGAGACATAACATAAAAGAACAAAAGATTTGGTGCACTTAAAGTTTAATTTGTGGAAAATTTTTGATTTTTAAGGAAAAGATTTTATGAATTTCAACTGATGTTAAACACTGTTCAGTCAATGCATGTCAAAAATTTCATGTATGAAAACGGTTTTCTTCTTCGCAGGATGAAGGCGATCATGGTCCTCCACAACTTCCCGTCCCTTGAAGGTCTTAATAAACTTTGTTTTTCCTAATCCCTGTTCCACCATCCATTTACTCAAGCTCATTAAGTATGTTACACATTGTTTACCTCTATCTTTCTTACCCTCTATCTGTCCTGTGAGTATCAGATTTTCCGAGCCTTCTCTGTCCTGGGTATGACGATAAACTACATCCGCATCCTAGGTAAGATGATAAACTACATCCAACAGCAAGACCTCTGATCAGGAGGTTTTGAGAAGCGTGGAACCACCTCTTAATTGCTGGTGTTCCCAGGTACATCCCGACCCGGAGTGCTAGCACCTGTTAGGGTCCCAGCTATGGGCAAAATAGTTGAAAAACTGGGGACAAAACATTATGAAAGTGTAAAAATATGTTTTAATACCAGCAATACATTTTTGTAAAAGTTTATTACCAGCAATGAATTTTTGAAGAAAAAAATTATTACCAATAATAAAAATCTTGTCGGCATTAAATTACCCATAGAGGTTGATATGCCATAAAACAAACCAAACCAAACCTTTTTTCTACAGTTACTATTACTGGAAGGTGTAGGTAGCATAATGGTTATGAACACAATGAAATTTTTTTAGCTGAGTTCAAATTTTACCATTACCATTCTGTAGCCTTCACAAGATGTTAAATGATTTTGGCAATATTTAGTCAAATTTAATTTAAGTACAAATCCTTTATTCTTGAACATAGATTTCAGAAGGTAGGATTGTGTAGCTTCATAAAAAAAAACACTTTGTGGATTCAAAAATATTCTCCTTCAAATTATTGCTAAGCAATAATTTTTTTTTTTGTTTTGTTTCCGTCATGAAACGAACCAATAATGATATGTCAAATTTTTCTTCTGTCCTCCTCCTACACATTCACTTTTGATATGCACATAGAAAGTGCTAAGTCCTTGCTTATGGAACTTAAGTGAGTTGAGAAATAAAAGATGGAAAGGTGCAAGTGTGCAGAACAACACCCTGTCTCTGACACATGCCACCCTAGAAGTGAACATATCTAACACATGTCTATACACCTACAAAGACGCACGTTCTCCCTTTGCGTGTGCAAGATGACAAGCAGCACCCATTTCTTTTCTTCCCGCCCCCCTGTCCACCAACAATGTGATACGTCTTGCCGTTGGCTTGATACTACTTGGCCACATTTTCATGGATAGAATTTAAATTGGTGAGGAGCGCTCAGGGTTCCAGGCAAAATCTTGCAGGCCTGAGACTGTCAAGGTGAGTGTCTCCAATAGCCAGGAGCTGTAAGATTAATTAAATATGGAAGTCTTGCGTTTGCTGGTGAAAAAGTAATAGCTATGGAAGTTGTTCAAAGGTAAGATGATTGAGTTGGGACAATGAATAATTCAGGAATTCATTTGATTACAGCAAGTATATATTTCATGTGCAACGAAAGGGTGTGGAAGAAGAGAAAGAATGGTTAGTAATATCGTCAAGTGGAGAGGTAAGAAGTTTCAATATTAAAATAGGCAGCCTCACATTGATATATACATATATATATACAGTTATTTATATAGATATGTTAAGTATGTCTACTTTCATATAAATATAAATGCCCATGTCTATATGCTTATGAGTGTGATAAGTACATTTAGAATCATTCATATTTGCTCTACATACAGGGTGCGATGGATAAATTGTCACCTAAATTATGCAAAAATGAAAATAACACTGACATCTCACTTTAATCATCGGTGCATAATTATCAGGCAAGTTGTTTATTAATAAAAACCGTGACTTCTTTGCCCATGGAATCGACCATCTTCCAAGTAAATGAGAAGCAGTTATTGAAGTAGATGGTGACTATGCTCTAGTATAATCATTTAAAAATGCTATTGTTGAATTATTATGTTTCTTTTTTCATAATAAACACTGTTTAAAAAACGCCTGATAATTATGCACCAACCTATTAGATTTACGAAAATTACACAAAGATATCTTGAAATACTAAAGTAAATTTATTCAATAAAATCGCCATTGGCTTCAACAATGGCCTCCAAACGACTTCAGAATCTCCTGCAACTCTTCTGGATGGTCTCCTTGTTTAAGTTGGTGAATCCTGCCATAATCCTTGCCTTTAGTTCATTTTTGGTGTTACAAAGAGTTTTGTTGGTCTCTCATTCAACTGCGCCCCACATATAGTAATCAAGGGGGTTGCAGTCTTGGGAGTTAGGGGGCCAGATGTAAGGGATGATGTGGTTATAGAAATTGTCTGACAGCCATGACTGGGTTCTCCTGCTTGTGTGGAATGGTGCAGAGTCCTGTTGCCAGATATATGGTCTTCCAGCAGCCACCCTTCTGACCCAAGGCAGCACTACTTCCTCAAGCCACTTAATGCAGGACTCCATGTTGAGTCTGAGGCCCTGTGGTAAGATGAATGGAGGCATAACATCGGCATAACTAGTGATTACTCCAAACACCTTTATAATCACAATTAGACTCATCCAACTCTTTCCAAATCCTCTGCACTGTCCTCAGATAAACAAGCAAATGCACTGAAATGTTCATTTTTGAGCTTCCAGCATGAATGACAAGCAGGACAGCATGTCATTTCCAAATTTCTGGCATAGCGAATTGTATCATAATGCTCTTTTTCTCACAGATGGTGCACAACTGTCTCTAATATACTGTGCAGTCAACAAAATCAAAAACAAACAACACACATACATGCACACAATTAAAAATATATAAGGGCAACAATTTAGCCATCGCACCCTCCTCTCTCTCTCTCTATATATATATATATATATATAGTGTTATCTATTTATTTTATGTAAATTCTTTTCATAACATCTGATAAGCTTAATAACATTATTATTAAACGAAGAAAGAAAATCACAATATTGATCCATATTTTTTAATCCAATCTAAGCTTTCGGCTTACATAAGCCATTATCAAAGATGTCAATTACTGTCCAACATATTAAGCAATATACGGACAAGACAGTGATAATAGCCTGTCATTGTTTACATGGATGATTTCCTAGCAACGATAAACACATGCATATAAGACACTAGAAGCGAAAATCGCACCGCAGCTCATGACATCACACATGACCATGCAAGAGTGAATTAGAGAAGTATTAAGTATGGGAAGCCGTTGGTATAAACCAATGGCTTTTGTTACCAATTATAGACATTTAAGGATATTTGTGGAGATTCCATAGTTGATTTTGTTTAGGTTGGGTTTCAACTGTTTGATGTATATTGCTTCAAGGATTTTTAGTTTTTGTCTATTGTTTTCATGTTGAAGTATAATTGTGTTTTTGACAAGGATTTTACGGAATTGTGTGTGTGGCCAGATATGTTGTTTTAAATGCCTAAAAATGTTAGAGTTTTCATTCAACTGTAGTGTCAAGCGTCGAGAAAGCGGATTTGTGGTGTGACCAACATAAATATTATTTAATTCGTTGGAGATACAATCTCCCAAAGGGCACTTGAATTTATAATCTATGTTGGTTTTTTACAAATCGCTAACTGGGGGAGAAGAATCATTGCGAAGAATTAAGTTGGATATACTAGATTTAGTGTAGTATATGATTAATTTAATTTTTTTGCTAGGATCTGTTATTGATATATTAGTATTTACTAAATTTTTTAGTATATTTTCATCTTGTTTATAATTAGTATGCATTTGATTACGATATAGGAGATTAATCTGTTTGAGATTAGTAGAAGCAGTATTATGTACAATTTGCTTATTATTGAGATTTCTAAGAAAGCATCTTATTTTTTCATCAACTATATAGTTTGGAAAGCTATTATTAAGTGTTTGTCTTATATTCTTTAGTTCACTGTAAAAAATCTGTTTTGTGGATGAATTAGTTTCTGCACGATGTATTAGATTCTTTATAATTGCTATTTTGTAGTAATATGGGCATTCGCTCTTGTAGTTAAGTGTACATGAATTTATACTTGTAGGTTTTTTGTATGGTGAAATAGTAAATTTGTTATTATTTGTGTTTATCAATATGTCAAGGAAGAGGATTTTATTAGTAGTATTGAGTTCATATGTGAATTTAAGGACAGAATTATTTTGGAAACGTTTTTGAAGTTGAAGTATTTCATCTGTATTTTTACCTAACATAAGAATATCATCAACGTATCTTAGGTAGATTGATGGTTTTTTAAAATCTGTAAATATCTTATTTTCGAGGTTCGACATGTAGAAATTGCTAAATGTTGGACCCAGTACTGAACCCATGGAGACACCATCACGTTGTATATATATATATATATATATATATATATATATATTTTGTTATTATGATCGAAGAAAGGGACTTCAGTAGTACAAGCTAATAGTAGTTTTCTTAATATATTAGGATTAATTTTAAGTGGGGGTAAAGATGAGTTACTGTATATATTTCTTATAATTATGTCAATAGTTTCACTAACAGGGACATTGGTAAATAATAAATATACATATACAAATACCTACGTTTAGGTGTGCGAGTTAAGTTTCACTGTTTTTTCATGATTATTTATTTGCTTACCTGTGTATATAAACACACATATATGGTTGCTTATATCTGGTCATTTGATTTATCCAAATCTATACCTATAAAATATGAGATATATATATATATATATATTAAGTGATTTAAAATATGGTTTTTTCGATACACAGTATTAACCATGTTTCAAAAATGGAAGCTGAAAGCTTTGAATTTAATTTTTTAATTAAATTAAAAGCATTAGTTCCGTTTCATCCTCAAGGGAATTTTGGAGTAACTTATTTTTTAAAATTTACTGAGTTTTAAAGGCACAGAAAAATTCATAATTCAGTGTTCCCAAGGATACAGGGAAATCTAATCATTCAGACAAGGTTTGTTAGCATGTTCATTTTTATTAACTTTTGTTGAATCAGTTATTAGTTCGAAAAAGGTGTTATGTTTAGGTAGGGGTAGTGATGTATTTTTCAATGAATTCTGATATCCATTAAATGCATGTCATCTGGGGTTTTTTAAAAATTTTATTGTTAACGGCAAAAAATTCTTAAGGCATTATTTCTATTTGTATACTTAAAGATTTTTTGTGGATGTTTAGGTTATAATATGTTTTATTTAGCTACAATTTTAAAATATTTTCCCTTTTAATTTGCAATAGAACATATTTCTTTTTAAAACAAATAAATGTACTAGAATTACTTACAGAATATAAAATTATTTTTTTCATATCAAGTATAAGTATGTATATTACCAGGTCACATTTTTTTAACATTTTATTTTTAAATATTAAAGAAAATTTATGACAATGACGGCAAAAAACAGCTAATTCATTTCTCTGATTCAGTAAACTTTTATTTTTTTTATATTTTTTTATAAACTTAGTAATATATAGTTTCTCATGTATGTACAAAGGACATGGGTCATTTAATTGCCTACATATTCTAGCTTTTCTTATTAATTTAATTTTACTGTAGGTGTTTTATTGGATTCTTTTAAGTGCTTGAAGTACTTTGAGAGAGATTTTTAGGTTAGAATACATTTTATTTAACTACAATTTTAAAAGATGTTTAGGTTAGAATTTGTTTTATTTAACTACAATTTTTATTTATATATATATATATATACACACACATATATATATATATATATATATATATATATATATATATATATACACTTAAAATCTTAAGCAGTATATAGTTAGATATCTATCTATGGATGTAAAAGAAAGATTTTTATAACATATTTTTTTATTTTTTCTCAGATAAAATCAGAACAATACTGATAATTTCTGGCTTCTTCCATTTATTTTTAATACATGAGATGCTAGCTAAACATTTGGGGATATTCACCATGAAATATAAATTACCCTAACACTTAGTTTCCACTGTTTCTTTCAAAGCTGTTCCCTTGGATATAGTGATCATGGTTTTATTTTGTTTCTTAGGTTTCCATTCCTTGTTGTACTGCAAAGACTGAACTAACCTTGATTATGCATGCTATAAAAATTCCTCAGATTTTAGCATAGCACCTTCTTGCGCATAGGATGCTGAAAATTTTTCAACCGGACTCACTTCCCAAAATCTGATGAAATTATCATACATTAGAATTTTGTGTGGAATGCTTTTTTGGTTTAGGTTCTGTTTTTGAAACATGGTAATTTCTGTGTAGCGATGGAACCATATTTTTAAATAAGTAAATTTATAATATATAAGCTCTGTAGATTTGCATTGAGCACTATTTTCTAAAAATAAAAATATTAATAAGAACATCAGATTATATATCTTACTGTTCTTTCTTTCTCTTTATTATAAGATTATTGCACAAAATTTCATAACTGAATCAATTAAGTTGTCAGATCCTCATACATCAAAACTGATGGGAGAGTCCATTATTTTATATATATATATATATATATATATATATATATATATATATAAAGAGAGAAAGAAAGGAGATAAAAGGAAATCTTTTTTTTTGCTGACTTATTTCAGCCCCTGATGGACTTTATCAAGGAAAATGTAAGGATTTTATTTTGTGACAAGTATTTATAAACAGAAGTATAAATATCATTCAGTTATGTGCCATTCGTGATACACGCTTAGGCGATCATGTATTTTTCGATACATGACTGATGAGGCAGATTTTTTTCTTGCAGTAGGTTGCCATTTCTTTCTGTGGTAGAACAGTTGCCATCCAAGGCTATAGAACCCCGGTCTGTACTGCTATTTACCCATAGCTGGGGGAGGGGAGAAGAGGATTTATAAGTTTCCCAAGGGTATTAGCACGTAAGTGAGTGTAATGAATTCAACTGGAATTCAAACTTAGCTCTCCAATTCCTCAATCCGAGCCGCTATTTTCAAAATTTTTAAATTTAAGAGCACTCATAAATATTCTTCAGGTCATCTGTGAAAGTCAAGGTAAACTATGAAAGATGTTAAGTGATGTAATTTAATGTCTAATAAACAAGTGTGAAGAAATGTTGTTGTTTTTTTTTATTTGTTTATTTTTTAACATTTGCCTTGATGAAGTCTATCAGTATATAAACCACATTGGTAAAGAAAGGTTTCCTTTTGGTTTTATTTATATTGTATTTTACAGGTCTATTTTTATTTATATCTGAATTTTTATATATACATATATATTTTTATTAGTTTAAAGTTGAATTTTAGTGGATGCTCATGTTTGAAATAGACGTCCTGTTTTTTTTAAATGGTATTACATTTATCAGTCTGCAGACTCAAATATATGCTTGATAAAGGAAATATGCTCTCCACTAAGGTTTGAATCTCCTTTGTTAGGTGAAACCAACTTTTTTTCTGGTATGCTTTAGACATCTCAGCTACAACAAAGTTCTTTTTACACTTTTAAGAAATGCATATTCCTTGAGTTATTCTGGAAAGCCCATATCTGCTCAGTTTTGTATTTGAAATGTAAGCAAAGCATTTTCTAAAGAATTAATGGATTTTGTTTTAAGTCAACACTTTTATTGCTTCAAACTCTGCCAGAGAGCACATTTTCTTTAATAAGTTTTTGTGCATCTACAGGCTGATACACAATATTGAGAATAAAAAAAATTTTTTTAAAAAAAAACAAAAAATGGGATGTCTATTTCAAACACAGGTATCCACTAAAAAAGTAATAAAAATTTAAGCAAGTTGACCTAAACCTTATGAGTTAAATTGGATAGACAGAACTGTTTGAAAGCCATTGATTGTTGTGCTAATTTGAAGTCATTGTGACTGACGGTTTGAATGTACTGGCCTTTGTCAAATTGTTGATCATGCTAAATTATGCACTCTTTTGCAAAAATTGTAATTATGGTCTGCTCAGTACAGTTTCAGTATAAACTACAGGTGGAATCTGTGGTTTTTGAACAAACACAAATGTGCCTGAGCAGACATCTGCAAGGGATTGGTTAACCACCCTAGCAGATTGGTGTGCTCAGAAACAAGTATCCAGCCATAATTATGTAGACTAGCCAAATCCCCATCTTATGAGCATTTCTCTTAATAATTTAAAAATAATTCAGAAGATGATGTTATTTATATTTATTTTAGTTTCTGGATTCAAACCCTACTTGAGAATATAATTTCCTTATCAAGCATATTTTTATTTTTGCTTCTGCAGTCTGATAAATGTAATACCATTTAAAATAAAAAAAACAGGACGTCTATTTCAAACATGAGCATCCACTAAAATTCAAGTTTGAACTAATAAAAATATATATGTATATGTAAAAATTACCTTACTCAGTTTTCATCATTCGATATTGTGTGTCTGAAAAATGGTGCTTGTATCATAGTCAACATGGCTTCTTGTTCTTTTGGCTGGGATAAAAGTGTAGTATCTACTCTCAGGTGGATAAACTATATTTTGTCTCTGACTGAAAATATTATTGAGAGCCGTCCAGTCTCAGGAAACAGCTGCTTGTAGAAGTGCTTCCCTCATTACACTAAAGAGAGGACGGTGATCGGTACTAATACTCATGCCAACAAATGTTGCGGGGACTAATCTATTTTTGAACCTGGCTTTGTATACGTGCTCAGGTTTCCCCACATTAAACTGGTCTTGTGTCACATTCTGTCAGCATCAAGTGGCAAAAAATACAGTCGTTTCTCGTCCTTTTGGCTAAGATCAAAGTGTAGTATCTGTTCTTCCCAGCGTAATCTGACTCTCTCTCTCTCTCCACTTCTATCTTCTTTGCTTGCTTTCTATCACTGAAACCAAGTAGTGTCTTTTCCCCTCTTTCCACACAATCAAAATTCAATACTCCATTATTTATGAGGTATTGGCAGGACATAATGGTCATGCAAACTAACAAAAAGAGGAACAAGCACAATTATAATAGGATTAAGCTGTTTGATGTCAGGTGGAAACTTATAAAGGAACTTGCCAAAATTATGTCTATTTTTTTTTGTTTTTTAAAAGAAAAATTAAAAAATCAAGAAATAGCGAGTGTAGCATTTATGTTGAGTTTGAAATGCACATGGCTGTAAAATATTAATATATAAAATAATGTTTGGCTACTCAGCCTACAAAAAAAAAAAAGATGTCTCAAAGGACACTTATTCCCTTGACACTGCTATTACTGGTTATTAAAGGGAGTCCATGACATGTTTCATTTTGAAAATTCCTAGTTTTTAATATGAGGTTCAAATTACAACTTTATGTTTGTCAAGTTAACTAAATCAAATTTTTGTCTTATTTCCCCACCCCAAGACCGAAACCAAAGTTATGGCCTTCTTCCGAACACCAGAAATGTTATTGTGTTTACATTTGTTGTACAAGAAATGACCACCAGAAGGACATAAACATTAACTTTTCAATGACATTTATTAACCCTATAATTTCTCATAAAAACAGTTGATATGTCTGTATTTAAGGACACTTAGAGTTAAACAGTTGAAATGTAAGGGACATATAACAAGGAAAGAGGATTTAGAAGCTAACACTTATAGGGTACATTAATGGTGTAGGTTCAGAGATAAACAATGAGTAACTTATCTAATGAGTTTGTGTAAATGGATGGCAGAACAGAGACTGGGAAGTATAGTAAGGAGTAATATTAGTCAGAAGTGTCGGTTGGGCTGGTCAACCAAATGACACACCAATCCCAGTTCAGCTACTCAATATTGGATATAGGACAAAAATCAGTTTATACTGATTTTTGTCCTATATCCATATACAGATACAGGTGTAGATTACACTGGAGTCTAAATGGCAGGAGAAAATCTGGTTTATATCCAAGATTAAAATCTTACCTTTCTGCAGAGGATGCAGTTAGCATATTCTCAGACCTTGCCAACATGGCAGGTACTTTTTACTTTACAGAAGAAAATATACATTTTGTAGTAAAGAACTGCCAGTGTTTTTATTATTTCCTATTTTATAAAATAAAATTGCTATTCCTAAAGTTCTTTTTATATATAAATACCCTGAGTAAATAGCTGTGCTAGTCTTTTGAAGGATTATTATCCTATACCTTTCAAAAGGTCTGTTACTATGCCTTCTTTGCTTGATGTTTTTCTACATTTCACATTCTGAAGCACAAACATTAGTTCATCTGTTATTATCTCTGGGGGAATTGTATTCTGCCAGAATAGCTGTTGGTTATGATATTTTCAAAGCGTAAAGCTTTGTATAATATTCCTCAGTCATGTTTAAGAAATATGGTCTTTTGTGAAAATCTTAAAATCAATGAATAGGAAATGTCAAGCTACTGCATATACTTAATGGTTCAGACACATCTGGTTCTCTTTTTGTTTACATTGGGAAATAACAGCATTCTACATTATTTCATTGTTGTTTCTATATCACAAATATAACTTAAGCTGCCTACTTTTAATCAAAAATATATCCAAATTGTTTTCTGGGTGCAGTAGCTTAAAGGGATTAATTTGATTCCTTTTAATAACTGTTATTCTTCAATTTAACAGGAGTAGATAGGTTTGCCTATCATCTGGTTCAAACTCTTCTCTGGTCTTTTGTACAGGAGTAGAAGTTTATCCCTTGTTTTCTGTTTAGGATTGGTTTTCTGGTTCCTCATAAAGTCTACTTCAGCTCTATACTTCCAACACTTGTACTTTCCTATGCTAATATAACTCCACACAGTAACACTCTGTCTTGAATGGCTCTTGGGCCTTATATTGGGTTGTATTAAAGAGGAATAATGTTAAATAATGTATGATGAACACCTAGCAATAATGTCAGATCATAAAACCTCACAAGAACTAGAATCTGGCATCCAAACCATTTCTTCAATTCAGTGGCCTCAAATGTCGTAATTCCTTTAAATCTTAAAGAAGATAATTGTTGTAGCATACCTACGGATGATAATGGGTATGTCCCCATTCACATAATTACAGTAGTAAATACTGTATGTTGGTCTGCAGTTGGAGATTCATTGTGGAATTCACAACTCACATAACATAATAGTATAAATAAAGCTGTTAACTTTCCACACTACTGTAAACAAAAAGTTAGGAAGGAAATTCCCATCAATAGAGGGAAACAATAACAATGGACTTCTTTCTTCTTTGATGTGCTGTGTCCGTTCCAGATGTAGGCCATCATGGCTCTCCACATCTTCCTGTCCCTTGTAGATCTTAATAAGTTTTATCTTTTTGTTTTTTTCTCCTGAACCCATTTGCCCAAGCATGTTACACATTTTGCTTTCCTCTGTTCTTTTTTCCCCTCTATCTGCCCTGTGAGTATCAGATTTTCCAACCCTTCCTTCCTCATTACATGCCACAGAATTTTCAACGGTCTCTTCCTGATGTTAAGTATAAGTTTTCTTTTTGTTTCCATTCTCTCCAAAAGTTTGCTCGGTCCATGGTATCTTCAGCATCTTTCTGTAGAACCACATTTCTGTTACTTCAAGTCTGTTCTTCATCTTTGAGAAGATTGTCCAGCATTCACTGCCACTTAAGTTTAATTTCCAGAAAAGCTGTTTTAAGATTTTATAAATTTCAACCAACAGCAACATTAACTCTTCAGTCATTGAGTGATGAATGTTTCCTGTATGGAAATGGCTAAACTCACTATTACTATTGTTTCAATTATTTCTTATCTCAAGTCTTTGAGTAATTGGTCAAAATATGTTTTTGCTTGTATGGGGGATGGGTTTCTGAAGATGAAAGGCCGAAATAACTTTTTATGTTGTTGTTTTCTTTGTTTTGACCTACCCCCTAAACCATATTTAGAGAGAGAGAGAAAGAGAGAGGGGGAGAGAGAATTCTATTAGAGCAACTGTTAAAAATGAATTAGCTTAGATAACTCTTTCCATTTTCTCAGTTTCACATAACAAAGCTTCACCTGATCACTTCCCTTAACCTACTACTGCTTCTGTATTACATTTCCAGATCTGACACACACACACACACACACACACAACCCTTCTCTCTCTCTCTCTCACACACACACACACACACCTTTCTCTCTCTCTCACACACACACCTTTTTCTCTCTCTCACACACACACACCTTTTTCTCTCTCTCTCTCACACACACCTTTTTCTCTCTCTCTCTCACACACACCTTTCTCTCTCTTTTTCTCTCTCACACACACCTTTTTCTCTCTCTCACACACACCTTTTCTCTCTCTCTCTCTCTCACACACACACCTCTCTCTCTCTCTCACACACACCTTTTTCTCTCTCACACACACCTTTCTCTCTCTCACACACACACTTTCTCTCTCTCACACACACACCTTTCTCTCTCTCTCACTCACACACACCTTTTCTCCTCTCTCTCACACACACCTTTCTCTCTCTCACACACACCTTTTCTCTCTCACACACACCTTTTCTCTCTCTCACACACACCTTTTCTCTCTCTTTCACACACACTTTTCTTTTCTCTCTCTCTTTCACACATCTTTCTCTCTCTCTCACGCACACACACCCCTTTCTCTCTCACACACACATACCCCTTTATCTCTCACGCACACATAACCCATTCTCTCTCACATACACATCTTTCTCTCTCTCTCTCTCTCTCTCTGTCACACACACACCTTTTTCTCTCTCTCTCTCTCACACACATTTTCTCTCTCTTTCACACACACACATCTTTCTCTCTCTCTCTCTCACACACCCCTTTATCTCTCATGGACACATAACCCTTTCTCTCTCATATACACACCTTTTTCTCCCTCTCTGTCACACACACCACCTTTTTCTCCCTCTTTCACACACACATACACACACTTCTCTCTCTCACACATTCACACCTTTCTCTCTCTCACACACACACACTCTCTCTCTCTCTCTCTCACACACACACACCTTTCTCTCACACACACACCTTTCTCTCTCACACACATGCACCTTTCTCTCTCTCTCTCTCTCACACACACCTCTCTCTCTTTCTGTCTCTCACACACCTCTCTCTCTTTCTGTCTCTCACACACCTCTCTTTCTTTCTGTCTCTCACACACCTCTCTCTCTTTCTGTCTCTCACACCTCTCTCTCTCTCTCTCTCTCACACACACACACACACACACACACACACACCTCCCTCTCTCTCACACACACACACAAACCTTTCTCTCGCTCTCTCTCTCACACCCCCACCCACGTTTCTCTCTCTGCCCTCTCCAATTTTTGGTTGAACCACCTTCCATGACTGAAGTCTCTTTCTATCTTTCTCCCCTCCAAGATCTGGCTTCTTTCCCATCATTTTTTTTTTT
>CAHIKZ030000242.1:2560000-2562500 GCA_903632075.3 Acanthosepion pharaonis | reverse complement strand
AAACTGGGGTCAAAACACTATGAAAGTGTAAAAATAGGTTCTAATACCAGCAATATGTTTTTGTAAAAACAAAAACAAAAAAATTGCCAGCAATAAATTTTTGAAGAAAAAATTATTACCAGCAATAAAAATCTTGTCAGCATTAAATAATCCATTCAGGTTGATATGCCATAAAACAAACCAAACCAAACTATTCATTTGTGAAATTGGCCTCTTGAAAAATAATCAATGATGAATGTTATTAATAAAGTAACCATATATAATCTGTCTTTGAATTAAAACTAAAATTAAAGCTTCAAGAAAATCTTTTTCTTTTTTTTTTTAAATTAGGTATCACATTTCCTTTAGTAGTGCTACCTGAACAAAAGTTTATTAAATCAAGTGTTACATAATGAAAATTGTAAATCAAAAGGAAACCATTTTATTTCCCTTATTTTTACTTACATTTTAAATGTATTTTAACACAAGGTGTGTGAGGGTAAAATATATATTTGCAAACAACTTTCTTTTATGGAGTTAGACAAATAATATAGTAAAACCTATTTTTATGCAAGTATTTCAAATAGAACATTTTTAATCTGAAATTTGACTCCAAAAGCCAAATTTTTTTATCATAAATTTTCTCTGTATTCAATGAAGATTTTTTTTGTAAAAACATTAAGTGATTATATAGGGTGTTGAAAATTGCAGATAAAACTTTTTTTAATTTCAGGTGTTTACAATTTCACCTGTGTTTTTGGTACAGAAACTAGTGTACAGGTGGCACCTTCTACCAATAAATTGACTGCATCATATATTGAAGTAAAAATTGAACCCGCTTTTTATAGTGTAAACAAATCTACTTTGTTTGCACAAAATATTTTCATGGTCAGGATCAGCAAAAGTTGTATTTAACACATTTATGATACCTGCAGTATGGCAGTATGGCAGGTAGTAACAAAAAAACACCAGTGCACCTTGGACATGGGAGGAAATTGAACCCACTTGGATCGGGTAGCAAAGATCCAAGGTGTCTTACTTGGGACTTGCATTGACATTTGGTGTGTTAGTGCCCATGTACAACCTTGTACAAATTAATTGAAACAACCACTTTAGTTTCCTTTCTTTCACCATACAGTCATTTTTAGACCCACTGGAGTGACAGGGTGTAATTGATTTCTATTTTTTTCTCAGATTAGGTCATTTGCAGTGGTATGCAGTAATATGAATCTATTTTCAGCATGTATGATGAAATTTGTTTGGCCCTGAAAAATATTGTCATGTGTGATTGCATCAGATTTTCATCACACCCAGACACTATTGCCTCAACTCTCAATTAGTTGTCCTACAGCCATTGTCTGCGATGGACGTTACTCTAAGGAAAGTGTATGAAAATTGTAACACTGCATGAACACACTGGCAAGTCTTACCACTGAGCAAATCAAAGTACTTGAGACTGGCCCCAAAACTCTTCTGATTTAAATTCAATCGAGAATCGGTGGTCAATCTGCAAGAAACAACTCTGTGGAATTGACATACAAAGTAGTAACATGTGCTCTGGGTCATGTTTTATTGGAAAAATATGAAAAAAAAAGCAAATAATAACGGAATTATTCCTTTTGTTTCAAGGGTGTGTATATATATATATATATAAGAACCATGGTTGAAAAGATGATGACAGTTCTGTATTTCTTGTCTCACATGATATACAAGTAATGTCATGAAAGAAACAAATTACAGATGATTTTTTTCTTACCAAATGTTCACCCATTACTAGTCCCAAGATCCGTTGCAAAATTTTGGCAGTCGCATAATATAGCAACAGACCTTCCCTCATATCAGTAAAACTATATTCTCAACCTTTTGAAATTATTATGGTTAATTTTGACAGTCCTGAAATGTAGCAACACACCTTCCATCAGCTCTTCTTATTCTTTATGACCATGTCCTTTCAGGACATAGCTGATCATGGCTCTCCACAATTTCTTGTCCTTTGTGTTCTTAATAAACTTTGTCTTTTTGTTATTTCTCCTAAACCCTGTTTGGACATCCATGTACTCAAGCTCACTAAGTCTGTTATGCACTATTTTCCTCTGTCCCTCTTGCCTTCAGTTTGTCCTGTGAGTATCAAATTTTTCCTCATAACATGTCCTAGAATTTTCAACTATCTCTTCCTGTTGTTATGTATAAGTTTCCATTTTCTGTAAACTTTGTCATTGCTTTACTCACATATTCTGTCCATATTATCATCAGTTTCCTTATGTAGACAAATATTCTTTAATCAATAAGTATAAGAATTTCAAATTCACATTTTGAAACTACCACCCCTGACTCAGAGTTACAGGCAATATGATTTTTCAAAGCTTCACTCTCTTTTTGAATGACCACAAGGGCAACAACCTACTAAACTATATTCCCAGCATATAACAAACATCATTTGTAGATTGTGTATAGACATTTCGTTTTTGTCGTCGGCATCCATCTGTCTTAACAGACGATGGAGTAGCGCGGTGTGCTACGA
>CAHIKZ030000242.1:2550000-2552500 GCA_903632075.3 Acanthosepion pharaonis | reverse complement strand
GAAGCTGCTATGTTATCAGTCCCAGCCTGGCATCTCAGCTTCAGTAACTTTTCCAATGACTGTGAGGTAGCTTCCCTGTGCCTTTTCTATAAATATTCTAATGGTAATTATTCTGATCAGTTTTACTCTTCAGTATCTTGAATGTATGAATTAAAATATATTATAAATATGATTTTTAAGTTGAAAAAAAAAAATCATTTTTATATGAATTTACAAAAATTTTTACATGAATTTACACATTTAAGAACATTACTATGTCGGCAGCTCGATGTCATTACTATACATTTGAAATGGTTGTAAGTTCTATGCTAACAGTTTCTTCTCTCGCACTTCTTGCTTGTGGAACTCTCTTCCAGCCTCTTGTTTTCTGGTCAACTTTGGTCTTCAGAAATTTAAAAGCAAGGTAAATTGCTAGCTTCTGTCTTAATTCCTGTTCTTTTATTGTTCTCTCTCTGCTTAATTTTTTTTCTTCATTTTCTTTCATACTCAGTAATGCCTTGCACCTTAGTGGCTTTATTGCTTTGCTTCTGGTGAAATGATTAAAAAGATGCAAGATACCCTGGGGATAACAATATAAGAAACAAGATAATATTACTGCCACCCCTCTTTTTCTTTCTTCTTCATAGTTGTATCTCAGGAGATGAGCAATACACACAAATTGTCAAGGATCAGTTACAGAATCTGTCTATATTTCTGAGATGAAGTATTATGTACACTATTTACATTATTCGGACTACTATCATCCTCATCTTTGTTGCCATATTTATCACAACATTTCGGCCGTTGTACACTTCAGCCTTCTTCAAACTGAACCCTTTATTTCACTCACTGGGGTAGACTGTTCTAGTTCCACATGCCATGTCTCTCCTGAGCCAACCAAGCATAGAAATGAATACAATATGAGAACCAGTAATAAGGAGTGCCAGGGAGAAGCAATGATAACAGCAAAAATTGCAATATGAGCACTGGGAAAAAATGTTTACTGAAGACATTAGGTTTATAATACCCAGAAATTCATACACAGATGTCCTCAAGGACACATGGCACAGTGGATAAAGGCATTAGTTAGATCCAGTGACAGGACCCAAAGAGTGTGAGTTCAATACGGTATATAGTTCAGTAGAGAACTTGGAGAGGGGAATAAACAGGAGATGACTGACATCCATTAGGCACGGCACGTGGAACTAGAACAGTCTACCCCAGTGAGCGGAATAAAGGGTTCAGTTCTACATTCCAACCACCTGAAGAAGGCTGGAGCGTACAACGGCTGAAACATTGTGATAAATATGGCAACAAAGATGAGGATGATAGTCCGAATAATGTAAATAGTATCAATTACAGAATAAAAAAAATGTTATTCAAGGGTAAACTGATATTTATCTTAAAGTCTTTTTCAAATTTAATAAATTTTAGTTTAACAATTAGACCATTTTGTTGGTAAATCTATTGGATTGTGAATATTTCAATATAAAAAAGGTAACAGATGAAGTCTGGGGAAAAATAACTGAAATATTGTTAAAATTTAGGATACAAGTACAAATACCCATCCGTCCTTGTATGGAATATTGCTATCATATATGGTCTGGTACTCCCGCTGTACATCTCGAGGTCTTCGACAGAATCCAGAGATGAATATGCAAGATGATAGGTCCTGATCTGGCATCTAGTCTACAATCGCTATCCCACAGATGTGCTGTGGCCTCCCTCTACCTCATCTACAAGTATTTTCATGGCAGCTGTTCCGACACGCTACTTTCGCTGGTTCCCAGACTACATGAAATTAAACGAGTTACCAGGCTGGCATCTCAGTCCCACCCTTTCTCTGTCAAAACGGTTAAATGTAACCATCTCTTCTTCTCCCGCCCTTCCCATCTGTGGAACTCCCTTCCTCTTACTTGCTTCCCTGATGACTATAATCTTCAAATATTCAAGTGTAATGTCAAACGACATCTGACACCCTGTGCTTGTTCTCTGTCCTTCTCTGTATCCTTTCCCCATGTAATGAAAATCATGTTGAGCAGCTATGTTTCTAGATCTTTTCACATTAATGTGAGGGTCCCCAGGGCTCTATCCTTGGACTTACATTATTTCTTATCTTCATTAACGACTTTCCTGATTTTATCAGTTCCCAACTATGTATTTGTGCTAATGACACAAATATTTATTTCTGTTTTAAGGGTAAGTCAAAGTAAAACTGGCAGCTGCTCTTGAAAATGACCTCCAATCAGTCGTTAACCTGGGCAAGAAATGGCTTGTAAATTTCAATGCCTCCAAAATGAAACTGCCATCTTTTAATCATCATAGAGAATGATTTTTGCCCTTTATCAGTATGGCTGATGCTAACCTCCAGGAAAGCAATTCATTGCACCTTCTTGGTCTCACATTTTCCTCAGAGATGAAATGGAATTGTTATATTGATTCAGTTGCTCGGAATGTTGGTTGACTGCATCGTACCAGACAATTTTTCTCATCAGAATCAAGGTTGCATAATTATAAATCT
>CAHIKZ030000242.1:2507500-2545000 GCA_903632075.3 Acanthosepion pharaonis | reverse complement strand
TATATTTTTTTTGAATAAAAACAGACCACTTTTAAGGTTCCATGTAATAAATTATTTCACCACAGTCCTTTTAAAGGGCTCTGGATCATCAGACTTTACTTCAAAGGTTGAAATGAAAAAATGAAAAGAAATTTACACATTTTGACGGGTCAGATTAAGCATATGTAAATTAACGAAGTGAGGAAGTGAGGGGGAGAGAAGACATGAGTGTTAGATGTACCATTTCAATTCTTTTATCCCTAACCCCACTTGGTGGGGCCAGACAAACACTTAACTTATGTTATCTTTAGATATGGATGGGTAAGTGGTGAAGAGGAAAGCCGACATAAAAGGAAGAAGATACAATTCTTTACTTCCCTTTTAAAAGGGCTGTGGTGAAATAATTTATTACATGGAACCTTAAAGTGGTCTGTTTTTTATTCAAACATATTTGCTCTGAATTTACATTGAGCTCTCCAGATATCATCCTCCTTGGGTCTACCCATACGGATTATCTAGTTTTGCATAAACTATATATATATATATATATAATAGCTTGTCACTCATATTCACATGGATACCCATCTACTAGGTCAGCTAGCCAATCACTATTGCAGATCCTCTCTCAGACACATTTGTGTTTGCTCAACACCAACAGAGCAAACCTGTGGTTTATACTGCAACTATGCTGAGCAGACCTTAGTTACAGTTTCTGGGAGACAGCGTGTTATCTAGTGTGATTAGCAATTTGAAAAGGCCAGCACACTCAAGCCCTCGGCCACGATTACTTGCGGCTTCATGCTAGTACAGATATTGTCAGCCCATCAACCCAATTTAGTTTGAAAAGCTTGGGTTAACCCATGGTATGTGCATATATATATATATATGTGTGTGTGTGTGTGTAAAATAGATAGGTTTAGTTAATAAAACACAGGCAAATGAAAGGATACCAATGTCATTAGTACGAAAAATATTTATTAAATATTAATTATTAATGACAAGACAAAAATGAAGCACAGAAATTAAGGTTTTGAGTCTGGAATTTTCGAGCATGCTTGTGTCCTTCATCAACAGTGTGAGAAATAAACAGAGGCACAGGAAAGACTCACCAACTGCTGTCCTTGTGGCTGGTGTGATTGCTTGTGTAGAAGGTATTATTAGTAAAAATCTGATCTGATTTCTCAGTGTGCGAAACTACTTGTCAAAATGTGTGTGTGTATAATTTATTTGAAAATTATAACATGATATAAAATGATTTTATAACATATTTATGTTATCATTTTTTAATAAATTATATTTGCTCAATTCTGTATTGAGCACTCTTTTAAGAATTGTATTTTTTGGTTATTGGAATTTATTCCCTATACACCAATCCTATACTTGAGTAAGTGTATATATATATATATATATATATATATATATATATATATACCCACACACATACACGTGTGTGTGTGTGTGTGTATATCTTTATATCTATGTATAATTGCATTTGTATGTGCACATTTGTATGGTTTGATAGCAATGCATCTGTTATCGCATCTTTATTTATGATATGCAACCATTAGGTTCCAATGTTTTTACACACACCCACACCTGAGGGTAATTACAATGATAAATGCTTTTGTCTTTTTTTTTTACTGTCATAAGCACCCACCCTCTTTTTCTTTCAAGCGACCCCCCTCATCCCCCCAACTCAGCAAGAAACAGCTTCAAGACCAGATATTAACTGATAAAAAGTTTCTGTCTTTTCCATTTCTTCTTTTATTGTTGCTACTCTTACTACAACCAATGTATGGATAACTACCCCCCCACTGCCACTACCTGCAACTGTCACGGGTTTTTTTTTTTTTATCTACTCCCTCTCTAGCTTTTCTCCATGGATTCTTTTTTCTTTTCTTCTTCACATTAATCTGTTTACTTATATTTCCAGAATTTGTTTTTTTTTTTTTTTTTTTTTTTTTAGGATTTTATGTTTTTGTTTGTTTATCACTATTTGCTTTACACTTATTTACTAAACACAATTTTGACACAAGGACACAAATATTGGAGCGTCCATTGCAGATCAAACTCACTAGTAATGATGTATGAGACCAACTAGGTAACCATAAGATCATCACCCAGTTTTTCTATTTTAGCTTACCTTTAAATGAAAGTATAGGTCAAAACACTCTGACACATACATATTTATGGAGAATTGAATGTTTGTTCCTCAAAACAACTTCATCAGACTAATGGTTTTATCAGTCTATCTACATCTCTCGCTCTCTCTCTCTCATATATATATATATATATATATATATATATATATATATATATATATATATATATGTATAATAAGTTGTATAGATATGAGTTTGTGACCCTGGGTTTCACACTTTTGCGATCATCAGGCAAACTGGTTTATTTTTTAAAATTGACTCTATTTATTCTACTAAGTACCGCACATATAAAATAATATATATATTAAATATAAATATAAAACTTAAATGCAATCGTCATGGCCTGACGACTGCGTCTAGCATGAAACAGACTGTCACCTCTAAGTGTTAACTTCTATGTTCACTTTTATATTTACACACACTCTATCTCTGATATTGAGCACTTTACTCATAAATATAGCACATCTTAAGACTATATTTATATATATATATATATATTGTGTATTCAGACAGCTTTTTATTTAATTTTTCTTGTGTTCAAACAAGTGTTTGTTTTTTTTTTTTTTTTTTTTTTTAAGGCAATTCAAAAAAAGCTTTGTGTCCAAGGTTTTTTCTGAATGTAGTGGTATTATTTTCCATGTTGGCTACTGGGTTGTCTAATTTGATAATTGTGTATTTAGACAGTAATCCTTCATTTATGCATGTTTCATTAAAGATGACAGACAAGGTGCTGCAATTAAGCCACTACATTCAGAAAAAACCTTGTCTTATGACAAAATCACCAAAAAATGACATCCAACATTTAAATAATAATATCCAGAAACATAACAAGACACTAAAAAAAACCTTGACCGAACCAGAATATAACAAAGCACTGTACCCCCTCAACTTTAGCATTAATAATATTAACTACAATGCGGTGTGTTCGGAAAATAAAACATCTCTATACCAATAAAACTATACACACAACACACACGCCCAATTAAATTAAGAACATCCTTGATAATGGCCAAACGTATAGCCGAAAGCACTTGGAATTATAGAACATTTGGTCTGTTTCTACACATTCTGTGTCCCAGAAAGAAAACACTTTTTCAAAAACAAGAAAAATTAAATGAAAAGCTTAATCACAGCACCTTTTCTGTCATCTTTAATGAAACATGCATATATATATATATATATATATATATATATATGAGAGAGAGAGATAGATAGATTGCTAAAACCATTATTTGTGTCTGTGTGTGTGTATACATATATATATATATATATATATATATATATATATGAGAGAGAGAGATATAGATAGATTGCTAAAACCATTATTTGTGTCTGTGTGTGTGTATACATATATATATATATATATATATATATATGTGTCTGTGTTTGTGTATATATATATATATATATATATATATATATATAGAGAGAGAGATATAGATAGATTACTAAAACCATTATTTGTGTCTGTGTGTGTGTGTATATATATATATATATATATATATATAGAGAGAGAGAGATAGATAGATTGCTAAAACCATTATTTGTGTCTGTGTGTGTGTATACATATATATATATATATATATATATATATATATAGAGAGAGAGAGATAGATAGATTGCTAAAACCATTATTTGTGTCTGTGTGTGTGTACATATATATATATATATATATATATATATATATATATATGAGAGAGAGATAGATTATAAAACCATTATTTGTGTCTGTGTGTGTGTATACATATATATATATATATATATATATATATATGAGAGAGAGAGAGATAGATAGATTGCTAAAACCATTATTTGTGTCTGTGTGTGTATATATATATATATATATATATATATATATATATATATATATAGGACATTGAAGTCAAAACCAGAGGCTGCATTCTGTTTCATGCTAAATGTTATCATCAGACCATGTTGATTGTGTTCAACATGAAACAAACAGCAGAATGTCGCCTCTGGGTGTTAGCCCAAAGTCCACTTTTTGTATTTAATATGCTCTATCCCTGATATTGTGCACTTTCACCAATAAATATAGCATACCTTAAAACTATATTTTATCATATATTTATATATAAAATACTGAGGTCAACACCAAGAGGTGGCAGTCTGTTGCATTTTTATCATGATGAAAAACTTGACAAAGTGGTAAAAATTTTCGTGTGACACATTTCATCCTTTAGGACTTCATCAGACGAAATTTGTTATTCTGGTGTGACTACACATGGGAATTTTGAATTTTCATTTTTTTCTTTATATATATATATATATATATATATATATATATATATATATATATTATTTATTTAAAATATGATTCCAACTTTGACATAAGAGTTGGAATCATATTTTAAATAAATAATTATATTTATGCTCTACATTTGTATCGAAAGCACTATTTTTAAAAAAATAATAACTAAAATACTAAGGAACTTTGGATCTACCTAACCAGTTCTTTCCTATTTTCTATATATTTTCACAAATATATATATATATTTTTAAAGACATTTTTATGTTTAATTCTTTTTATAGATACAAGTATTTAAGTAAATGATTGTTTATAATAAACAGTATTAAATAACATTTACTGGCCTGAATGTCCGAGAAATTTTCATAGAAAATATTCATCCTTTGACAGGATTCAACCTGCATCCCATAATGAACCGTCATTTAAAGCTGACGTGTTTAACCAATCCAAATCTTTATTTAGAGATTCTTGATAAAATCCAAAGAAGAATCTTCAATGTTATTGGTCCTGACCTGGCAGCTCGGCTTCAGTTAATTTTCCACTGCCATAAGGTAGTTTCCCTGCACTTTTTCTATAAATACTTTTATGGTAATTGTGCTGATGAATTTTCCTCTTGTTATTTTTATTCCTCATCCCCCTATAGATATGTTGTACATATGGGAACTAGTTTGGATTTCATAGAAACTTTGAGGTATTAGGGTAGCTGTAAAAGATGAAGAAGAGACTCAAGGTAATGGAGAAATGGTTCTACAGAAGGATGCTAAGGATATCATGGACTGAGCATGTGAGCAATGATGAGGTCTTAGAGAGGATGTGAACAAGGAGGAGGCTTATACTCAATATCAGGAAGAGGCAGATAAAGTTCCTGGGACTTAAATGAGGAAGGAATTCCTGGAGAATCTGATACTCGTGGGTCGAAAGAGAGACAAGGGAAAACGACGCATGATATACCTAGCGGGCTTAAGCAAGTACATGACCGACCATGGTCTGTGGGAGGTGGCAGAGTGACGGAACTTGTTGAGAGTTGCAAGGAATAGAGGGAGGTGGAGAGCCATTATCACCTACGTCCGACATGGCACATAGAAAAAAGTAAGAATATGTTGTTTTGGTGTAAGGAATACTGTGGTATGTTTGGGTCAGTAATTGTGGCTAGCTAGGTTTAATTATAAGACAGATTGAAGACCAGCCTTCCTCTAACCCCACCGTTTGGCCTTGTGCCATACTTTTATATTTTCAAAAGAAATATTACTTTCCATTATGGTACCTAGACTTTATGAACTTATGCACAGTACTATATTAGCAACAACGTCTCATCAATTTACAGTTGATTTTTGCTAGATAATACTGTAAGTTCTTTGTTAATAGTTTCTTCTCTCGCACTTTTTGTGGACCTCTCTTCTGGCTTCTTACTTTCCAGCCAATGTTTGTTATTCATAAGTCTGACTAAAGAAGAAAATATTCTAATTTGATATTTGTAGTCATTTTGGCTTACCATCATTATGCATTATGTTATATGAGGGCATATAAATAAATGTCAGTTGATATTACATTTATTCATGGAGTTGGGTTACAATAAGTATAATGTCTGGAAAAACAGCAACCTAACAAAAATTCTCAGCTTTTTATATAAAACATAAGATGTACATTTTTGGTATATAGGAGATGGGAGGTATGTTTTTGTTATCTAAAACATGTGAGGCACATTTTTTGGTATCTAAAACATGTGAGGCACATTTTTTGGTATCTAAGACATGTGAGGCACATTTTTTGGTATCTAAAACATGTGGAGGCACATTTTTGGTATCTAAAACATGTGAGGCACATTTTTTGGTATCTAAAACATGTGAGGCACATTTTTTGGTATCTAAGACATGTGAGGCACATTTTTTGGTATCTAAAACATGTGAGGCACATTTTTTGGTATCTAAGACATGTGAGGCACATTTTTTGTATCTAAGACATATGGACATGTTTTTTGGTATCTAAGACATGGAGGCACATTTTTGTTATCTAAGACATGTGAGGCACATTTTTTTATTATCTAACTCAACATGTGAGGCACATTTTTTGGTATCTAAAACATGTGAGGCACATTTTTTGGTATCTAAGACATGTGAGGCACATTTTTTGGTATCTAAGACATGTGAGGCACATTTTTTGGTATCTAAGACATGTGAGGCACATTTTTTGGTATTTATGATCTGGATGACATTTTTTAAGAGAAAAAAAATAGTAATTCTCATACCATTATATACCATAACTTTCTTTCTCTTTTAATTTTCTTTTAATTATTTCTGTCTTTCCTTTAGTTTCTCTTTCTTCATTTTGTAAATGCAAAGATATTATTGATGCATCTTATCTGTCCGTATTTTCCCCTTATGAACAGAACTTTTTATCTTTTTTATCTTCAGGAAATGAATTATTTTAATTAAGGTTTTAATAAAAGAAGAGATCATAGTAATAGTAGTAGTAGCAGCAGCATAATAAAAAAATAATATTGTCAGTAATAATATACTGTGACTTACACCTCACATTTTACTATCATTCTCATCTTAGTAGTTTCTATCTTACCAGTTCCACCACAGCTGAAGTACACACCTGAAACCCGTAGCTAACTTTGTCCTGGCAATAGGTAAAGACTGACTACAACATCTTTAATTAATTATCTGACAATTCTCTTTTCCATTTTCTACAAAGAAAGATATATACCTTCCTTCGTTTGTAAAAAAAAAAAAAAAAAAAAAAAAAAAGAAATTCACCTTTACTTTTTTCTTTCACTTGCTACCAACATTATTTTTCTTTATTTTGCCTTTTTTATTATTTCTTTATTTATTTTGATATTTCCTTTTTCTATATTTTCTTTGTGGACATCTGGTTGGCTTTATGATGATATAGTGTTCTAGGTAAATTATGCTTTCAGTAATATTAGACACTCTCAGACTGGGTCTCTGTCATCAATTCTGCTTGGAGACAGTGACTGGAATTTTATTAGTCTTTGAGATTTGCAGAAAAAATTAACAGCAACTAAACACCCCAGTGCTTCAGAAAATGGCATTTCTTAAAACCTTTTGGATATTAATTATGATAGTTCTTTGTATGACAGTCTTCTAAGAACACTTGTTTTCAATTTTATATTTTCCTCTCTTTTAGCATCAGCTTTTTCTCCAGACACACTTAGAACGTGATAGAGTTTTGCAAGATAATAAAAAAAAAATTAAAATAAATGATGTATTTCACTAGCAATTCTTCATTTTTCAAATTTGGTTAAAAACAAACCAAAGTTCTTTGTTAAGAATGTCTTTATTTACATTATTGTTCTAGTTCTACATACGATGTTTGATGGATGTCAGTTATCAGTTATCTCCTGTTAATTTCCCTCTCCAAGTTCTCCACTGACTTAACCGGGTATTGAACTCACACTCTTTGGGTCCTGTCACTGGATCTAACCAACACATTTATCCACTATGCCATGTGTCCTTGAAGAAGGCCGGAGCGTACAAGGGCCGAGACATTGTAATAAATATGGCAACCAAGATGAGGACAATAGTCTGAATAATGTAAGTAGTATACATAATACCTCATCTCAGAAATATAAACAGATACTGAAAGGCCGAAACATTGTAATAAATATGACAACAAAGATGAGGACAATAGTCCGAATAATGTAAATAGTGTACATAATACCTCATCTCAGAAATATAGACAGATACTGAAAGGCCGAAACGTTGTAATAAATATGGCAACCAAGATGAGGACAATAGTCCGAATAAAGTAAATAGTGTACATAATACCTCATCTCTGAAATATAGACAGATACTGAAGAATTTATTTTTTCTATATTTTCAGAACATTTTTCTGGGTTTTGATGTATATTTAATTTATCCTACATAATCTCTAAGTGATCCATTCATCCTGGATATGACAATAATTTACATCCGACAAGCTAGGATCAAAAGACTATGAAAATTTTGGCATTAAATAACCCATGAGGAATTGATATGCCGCTAAACAAACTGTTAAACAGTTACCATTCATCCATGCTTAGAATATTGCTGTCACATATGGTCCAGTGCTTCTGTTATTTATCTAGAGCACCTTGATAAAATCCAAAGAAGAATTAAGCAATATTATTGGTCCTGATCTAGTATCTTGGCTTCAGTCACTTTCCTACAACTGTAAAGTTGCCCCCCTGTGGCTTTTCAATAGATATTTTTTTAAGTAATTGTTCAAAGGAACTCTTCATTATGATACCGAGACATTTTGAATTAAAGTGCAGTACTAGACTATCGTTGAGATCTCATCAATTTACAGTTAAGCTGGTTAGATGTAACTGTAAGTTCTTTACTAATAATTTCTTCTCTTGCTCTTTCCACTTGTGGAACTCCCTTGCTTTCTAGCCAACTTTAATCTGCAAAAATTTAAATGCAATGTCAGTCGCTATCTACTGTCCTTCTGATTACTTCTCTTTCTGCTCATCATTAATGTTTCTGTTCCTAATCCTTCCACACCCTGTAACCACTTCCATTTTAGTGGTTGTAATGCCTTGCTTGGAGTGATAAAGATATACAGGGTGTCCATAAAGTTCGTGTGCACTTTAAAAAAATTATAACTTTATTTCTATTTGTGCTAGAAATAATTTGTAAAAAGGATTAGAAAGAAGAAAATCTATATTTTTTAAGGTTTTATTGAAATTTTATTTAAGATTCCACAAGTCCTCCATCATTAGCAATACAAAGGGTAATATGATTTTGCAGTTCACGGAAAACATTTGCCAACTGATTTACAGTAATGCCTGAAATCATGTTAGTTATTTTAGCTATACTTAAAACTAGGTACATTAAACTTTATAACATTTTTTTACAGATTATTTCTATCCCAAATACAAATAAAATTATAAATTTTTTAAAGTGCACACAACTTTATGGACACTCTGTATGTGTATATATATATATATATATATATATATATATATACACGAGGGTCATTCAATAAATAAGGTGAATTTTTCAGTATAAGGACTTCTAACACAGATAGATGCTTACTTTTTTTTTATTTTTCAACGTTGTCTCCCAGCACTGTCACACACTTTTCCCATCTGTGCACAAGCTTCCGTATTCCCTCAGCATAAAAATCTTTGGACTGATGTCTCAGCCAGTCACTCATAACACTTTTGACTTCATTGTCACTTTTAAACTTCATGCCTCTCGTGAGCGCTTTCAAGGGACCAAACAGGTGAAAGTCTGAAGGGGCAAGGTCCGGGCTGTAAGGGGGATGAGGGAGTAGTTCCCAGGCCAGCTCGTTGATGGTCTGCACCGTTTGGGCTGCTGTGTGAGGCCTTGCGTTGTCAGGATGCAAGATGACTCCTTCTGACTGATGACCCCCTGCGTTTGTTCTTTATGTCTTTCTTGACCTGCCTCAGCAGTTCACAGTAGTTCTTCTGTCAGACTGAATGAGGTCATTGACTGATTCGATCACCTCAGGAGACCTCACTTCTGTAGGCCTCCCAGGCCTGTCTTCATCCTCAACACTACTCCGTCCTTCTTTAAACAATTTAGCCCACTTGTAGACATTTTTTTGGCTGAAACATGTGGCACCATACACACAGTTGACATTCTCCTATGAATTTCAACTGGTTTACCTTCAGCAACCAAAAACTTGATAACTGACCACTGTTCAATCCTGGAGCATGCTTCTTGGTCGGCCATCTTTGTTAATCGCCAAAACTCTCAAAGTTTTTTTTTTTTTTTTAATCTGCAAAAGAAATTAAATCCATGTGAAAAAGAAGTAAAAAAAAAGTAAGCTTCTATCTGTATTAGAAGTCCTTGTGCGAAAAATTCACCTTATTTATTGAATGACCCTCGTGTATATATATATATATATATATATATATATATATATATATATATATATGAAAATATATAGAAAATAGTAAGGAACTGGTTAGGTAAATAATCCAAAGTCCTTAGTATTTTAGTTATTATTTTAAAAATAGTGCTCTATACAAAAGTAGAGCATAAATATAATTATTTATTTAAAATATGATTCCAAATCGCTACATAAGAGGTCTCATGTTTCAAAACAAGAGCTGAAAAACTTCAATATAATCCTTTAAATTAAATTGAAATTAAAATGGGCTCCGTTCCATCTTCAAGCGAAATTTTTGTTGGAATAACGTATATCTGAAATTTACTTGTTTTAAAAATTGATATGTATGAATTTATGTATATATATATATATATATATATATATATATATATATAATAATACTTATGAGGCTGGAATTTTTTCGACTTTTGGAGAGAGGAGGCTGGTTTTTTGAACACTGGGATTTTGTTCTGTTAGCTTGTGGTCTAATGGATGGTCTGTTTCATGGTTTGAAGGTTGCCTCTGTGACTTTTCTATCCATATTTTCATCTTAATTGTTCGGACAAGTTCTTTTCTATGGTACCTAGGCTATTTGAATTTAAGCGCAGTACTAGACTGTCATTGAGATCTCATCAATTTAAAGTTAAGCTGGTTACATGTAACTGTAAGTTCTATGCTAACAGTTTCTTTTCTCATGATTCTCGCTTGTAGAACTCCCTTCCAGCTCCATACTTTCCAGCGGACTTTAATCTGTGAAAACCTTTAATACAATGTCAATCTCTATCTACTGTCTTCCTGATTACTCTTTTTATTCTTGTTCATTAGTAATTTTTCTGTTTCTAATTCTTCCACACCCCTTGTGTCTTAGTGGCTTTACTGCCTTGCTTGGGGTAAACTCGATTAAAAAATATCTGATTACTTTCTTTGGCTTTGGTAAGCCTTTATCAGAGAGTTTTTTGCTTTATCAATTTCATCATTCTTCAAAGAACTTATCGTTTTTCATATCTGTTTTTTTTTTTAAAGTGATGAATTTTCTCAAGGGATGAAATGTATTGTAAAAATACGCTTTCCTATTTTGTCAGTTCAGTTTACTCACGTTGCTTTTCAGATATATTCATTTCTATCTCGGTTTCCTAGTTTCTGTCTAACTGCCGATCAAGATTTAAACCTGAACTTCTCAGATTTAAACCCCATTGAAAATGTATGCCATAAAACTAACACCTCAGATAACTTTACAACACATCATATCACCAGCATTACTCAGTTAAAGAGAGGAGCTGCGTTATTATGGAGTTGTCTAAATTTTGACAATGGCTTTTAATTCATCAGGTTATGGGCCTAGGAATGGCTTTAATGGTGACGTATCAAAATATGAGCTATGGGAAGTAAATTTTGGGGGTTACATGTGGATCCAAAAATTACATGAAATAATTTTGGCCCCTTTTGATCGTCTCAATGATGAAGACTACTGTGAAAAGAATGCATTTGCCAAATTAATTCATCATGATGTCTTCACATGACAATTCATGTTCTGTTGTTTTTATTTATTAAATATATTTAGTATGTTTATTTCTAAATTGGATAACGTTTTATTGATTTGGGGTTTGTTTGTTCTTTTATGCTTAATGTTTTTACAGTTTTTTTTTTTTTTTGGTATTGGTAAAGATCTGTCAAATTTCTTTGTGTTTTTCATTATGTTGGTTGGAGATATGCAATTTAATTAAACTATTATCAGATAAATAGCATGTTAATCAGTGTGATAATGTAGTGGTTGCATAACCAATGCATGTCATTTGAATTGTTATTAGAGATTCATTCTCCAAGTGGTCAAACAAATTCATAGACAACATTTGTTTGTTAATGTTTTTTTTTTGTATCACTGGTAGTGATCATGTTGGAGTTTTTTAGTCTTTTGTAGTAAGTCATTAGTTCAATTTATTTTTGTCAGTAGGTTAGGTACATGATATATATATCTGTGTATTAGATTTCCAACCAGTCTTTGCAGTTACTGTGTAGTTGCGTTCTGTAGAATAGTTTGAACATGTTTTTCACCTTATTATTATTATTATTTGTATTATTGCTTTTCATTGGTCTTCAATGAAACTTCTAGAAAGGAAAAATGACATGTAGACAATATGGCTTCAGCTGTTTAAAGAGAAAATTTTATTTTACAGAAAGCAGTGCCATGTGCTTAATTTGTATGTGTGTTAATATATACACTATTTTCATCAACAACAAATGATCATATTGACATTTATGTTAAAAAAATATGTAAATCACATGCAAACATACTTAGTGTTTATTGTATTCATCATCCTTTTAACAGGAAAATAAGATCAGAAATATTCTAGTGGCTGAATGCTCTTTGAATGCAAGCCATGATCTTAACCTACCATTGCTTCAAGAAGAAGTCATGAATTTTAATCCAGATGATCCGATTATGAGACAAATTTATTGTTACACTGAACACAAAGAAGTTCTTATTGTACAAAGAGTTTGAGGCTGCACAATTCTGGCTCTGCCAATTGAAAAGAAAACTGACCAGAATTTGTTTTGTAATGTCTTGCTCATATGCCTTCACCTAATAATGTGAAAAGATACACAGTGTAGTAATAACTTCTCTTATATTGGCTTCTGAAATGTAAAATTAATTGCTAGGTCTGCTGCTAAGAAAGTTGGTTCACCGTGTGTCATGCTAGACAATTTTACTTAGGAGAATTTATCTTATATATTTATGAGTTGATCATTCATCCATGCCTTGAATATTGCTGCCACGTCTGGTCTGGTTCTCCTCCTATATATTTAAAGATTCTTGATAAAATCCAAAGAAGAATATGCCATTTTATTGGTCTTGACCTGGCATCTCCACTTCAGTCCTTTTCCCATTACCATAATATAGCTTCCCTGTGCCTTTTCTATAAATACTTTCATGGTAATTGTTTTGATGAACTTTCCTCTTTGGTACCTAGACTTTATGAATTTAAGAGCAATACTAGATTGGCAGCTAGGTCTCATCATTTTACAGTTGAAATGGCTAGATGTAACCATAAGTTCTATGCTAACAGTTTCTTTTACACCACTTCTTGCTTGTGGAACTCTCTTCTGGCTTACTTCTTCCCAGTCAACTTTGATCATCACAAATTTAAATGTAATGTCAATTGTTATTTGCTGTCTTCTTAATTCCTGTTTTTTTTATTGTTTTCTCTCCTTATTAATGTTTTTTTCTTATATTCTCTAACACTCAGTAACCCCTTGCATCTTAGTAGCCTTATTGCCTCACTTGTGGTGAAATGATTAAATAAACAAAAGAAAAAGAAAGAATCTTCGAATTTGATGATTATTGATATACAAACAACATAATATTTCATTTCATACATAGCATAGTCTGTCAATTTTTTTAAAAAACAAACATTGAATGGTCAATTAACTTAAGGAAACACGTCTTTGATTTTTTTTTTTCTGTCCGTTTTTTAATACTCAACAAAACAGTTTGCCTGCTCTGTGTATATATGTTTACACTTATTCATGTGTCTATGTATTGCATATATTCACATTGTGTTTATAATAGACCATTTTGTATATCTAAATCACTTTGTCAATTTGTAAGACAAATTTTCTCTAAAAGAAAAGTTTGTATCTTCCTCTTATTCTTTTTTATGCTGTATCCCGTCAGAATGTAGGCAATCATGGCTCTCTACAACTTCCTATTCTTTGTAGCTCTTAGTAAGGTTTGTATTTTTACCATCTCTCCTAGTCCCTATTCTACGATCCATTTATACAAGCTCACTAGGTAGATTATTCACTGTTTCCTTCTATCCCTTCAATGTGCCCTGTGAGTGTTAAATTTTCCAAGCCCTCTTCTCATTGCTTCCTAGAAATTTCAACTATCACTAAGTATAAATATTTTTTTGCTTCCATTTTGTTGAAACTCCCTCATGGCATACACACTCCATCCATAGTATTCTCACTATCCTTCTGTAGAACCACACCTCTGTTACCTCTCCAGAAGGATACTAAGAATATTTTCTGTAGCGGAAAAGAAATGTGCTTTTTGTTTTACTTTGTAAATTGAGATACACACTTAAAAACACAAAAAAGGTGGTAAATTCTGATCTTATCACATTGGTTAATTCAAAAAAGGAAACCTTCACATTATTGAATTTAAGGATTCTTTTGAGGAAGAATTCACTTTGAGTTGTAAAAATTTTCAAAGAAAGCCAAAGAAATACTTGCATAATTGAGACATTTCCTCTTAAAGCTTTATTGCCAACTCAACTTTGTGATACTTGACTAAACTTGAATTCTTTATAACAAAAAAAAAAAAGCATTATATATGGATTTAGCATTCCAATCCTGTAATAGATGACCTGGTGATATTGTTATGTATCGTAAACACATTGATTTAATGATATCATTTTAGACTGGAAACGATATCAGACTTCTGGAATCATTATCTAGTGATGGCTTTACTGAGCACACTGTTGTTATTTTTGCACCAATAGTTGTATAAAATTACACACAGAATGGAGACAGTTTTTTTTAAAAGAGATCATACTGAAAATATCTAATTATATGTATTTCTTCATATGTGCATTTTAATGAATTACCTTTAACTGGGTAATTGTTAATGAAAGACATAAAAAAAAACTGCCAATTGAGGCAAGCATAGGGTGATGGAGTTGAAAGACAGCCATAGAGATATCTAATAAATATGGAGTCTCCTCTTAATTGTGATCCACATCAGAAACATAAGTGCCATAACCCATTGGGTACTGTAGCCATAGCAGCAATAGGTGTCTAGGGCAAAATAGCCTGACAGAACCCATCCCTCTTCAGATTGCTTTTTAATTCAGTTTTCCTTCTAGACTGGTTATCACCAAAGTCTGCTCTACTATCGAGCCCATAAGTGGGGGAAGAATGATTCATGCCTTTTCTAAGGTTAAAGTAATTGAAACACTCAATAAGAATTTTAAGTTGGCATGCTAACTTCAATTTCTGCAATGATAACTCTTCTATTAGATGCACATTCTAATAGACAATGAAAATAACTTATATAAATAGAATATATTGGTGTGTGTTTGTGTGTGTGTATGTAAACTATAAGAAAAATTGGCAGAAACACAAAAATGTTAATATAAGATTCAGCCAAAGTTATATCTCGTAAAAAGGAAAAACAAAAAAAAAAAATCAAGTGAATTGCAGAACAGGTGTGCAAAGTGTGAGAGAAAGATCCTGGAAATGTTTTGTTTTTGAAAGATAGACAATAATTTACCATACTTATTTGGTTCTCCAATAAACAGTTTCACTCACCAATGTCAGCTGATTTTCTTTATTTCTACCATTTTTATGTTTTATAATCAAGCTGATGAGAGTTTTCTCCTCTTGGAACAAATTCTCTCCACTTTCCTTAATTGGCGCTTTTCTTCATTCTTGATCTTTGACAAAAATGCCTGTATGGAACTCATCTTTCTTTGATCTTGCCACCTGATGACTACCCAGCTTTTATCCTCATAGATCAGTTGATTGGCCAAACTCTCATGGTGCCATATTTTGAATGCTCAGTACTTTTTTAATACAAAAGCTCCCCGCATTTCAAATTAGAATTACTATTAACAGTCACAGGGTATAGATGACATTCTTAATGAGGGTAGTATATTGTTTCAACCTTGACCTGAATCTGAATTTTGCATTATCCCCCTCAAACACACACACACAATTATTGTTATTGTCACTTGGTACAGATGGAACACTTATTAGGACCTAGTATTCCCAAGCAGTCACCCATCTAGGCTTGATGTTCCTTAACTTTGGTAATCATAAATTGAAATTTAATTTTAGGCATTTGTAATTTTGTTTAGAAAAATATATTGCTGGTATTTTTACTATGTTTTTTTTTTTCTGGTGTTTTTAGATCACTAGAATTGGAATCAGTTCAAAGAGATATCATATAACACATTAATGGATGAACCATGGAAGAAATGAATATTCTCCTGCTTGCATTTCCCCTGTTATGGGCATTATCATATCCATGATACAATGATACCTTATGTGACAGAGAGAGTCTGGGAAACACACATACACACGCGTATATTATTTTTTTAGTGAAATTGGGTGGATTTGAATAGGGAAATTAGATCAGAGCATTTTGTTTACTGATGAGGAAATTTGATCTAGGGTAGAAGTTGTACCCATTGAATCTGAGTCATCAGGAGACAATGGAAATGGTCGAAATAATTTTTATCAATTAAAATTTGTAATAGAATTGAGTAAGCTTGAAGGACCTTTTGAATTCACATGATTTTGGTTGAAACAGCCAAAACCCCGTGATAATCACATGCGAAGCAGTAGGACCAAGGTTCAGTTGTAACCAGCCGGATTTTTCTATATAAATTCGTAGTTATGCTGAAAAAGGCAGACATGTGAGTGCAGACTGAAGAAAGCAGATGGAAGAGGCAGACAGAAGAGAGTGACAGAAGAGAATTAGCCTGGGCAAGAGTTGGGCTAGAGACAAGTCGAGTTGAAGACTCAAGAAGGAGAGAAATTGATGTCAGAGATTGAAATAAAGCATCTGCTAATATGTACTGTTGAGATAAGTCCCGTTGCTTCTGCAACCACAAATATTACTACTACTGTTACTACTGCTAAGGAGGAACGCCACTATAAACTTTTAAGAAATCTTATTCCCCCATCACAAGAGTAACATATCATTCTGAGACGATTTAACAGCAAGTTGATCATAACACTCTCTCTCTCTCTCTGTCCAGAATCCAGTGTATGCGTTTTTACGTCAATTAATTTTCTTTTCTGTAACCCGTTTCTTTTCATGAACAGAATAGAATAGTTGAAAGAAGACGAATGACAAACATGCTTTGTTTTCAGAGAGAGTTTTATGCCACTATGTCATACACAAAATTATACTCATGTCCAACATAGAGAAAGTATAACACATGTCTATACAAGCAGTGTGAAACAGAACAAAAAGATAGGATCTTACTTGTAATACTTCCCAACAGGAATTGATCCTGCCAGAGGTTCTTCTGTGTTTCTAGAGAAGCCATATTTAGGATTCCAGATTCAAGCAGGCTGAAATATCTACTATGTCACTAGTGAGGACATATTCCACAAGCAGGAATATGGGGAGACATGGGTTTCTTCCAAATTGAGAACTGCAAGCCAAAGATAGTTTCTGTATCTGGTGAAGATATATTTCTATGGGAAAATGGCACCATGGGTTTGTAAACTACACCATATGACAGATGGTCAGAGAAGGCAGATTTAGCCTCAGCTCAGACCGAGGGACTCAGGCTAAAAAAAGCAACCGATCAATTTGACTCTTGGAAGCTAACTGACGGACTAACCACTTTTGTCACTATGAAGTGACATCACTAAGCAGCCATCACATGACCTATGTGACTCATCTCAACTAAACAGAGATAATCACCTATTGTATCCCTACAATTTAAACAGAAAATCATGTATCATATATTCATATATGTTGTTATTTTTGTATACCTATTAAATATTTTATACACATTTCAATATACCATCTCCTCAGGAAAAAATATTTTGTTTAATAGGGGTTGTTTTTTGTTTTTGTTTTTTTAAATACAAGGTGCGATGGGTAAATTGTCGTCATTTTATATCTCTAATTTCATGTTTGTGTGTTGTCTGCTTTTGATTTTGTCAACTGCATAGAACAGTAGGATCAGTTGGGCAACATCTATGAGAAAAAAGAACACCATGACGCAATTCACTCTAGAAATTTGGAAGCAGCATGCTGTACTGCTTGGCATTCACACAGGAAACTCCAATACAAAGTTTTCAGAGTATTTTTGTGTAAATCTGAGGACCGCGCAGAGGGTTTGGAAAGAGTCGGATGAGTCTGATAGTGATTACAAAGGTGTAACAGTTCGGAAAACTCACTCTGATCATTTTGATAAGAAAAGAACTCCTGAATTTGTTGGTGTGATACAGGCCATGTTTGAAAAGGATCCCTTCAAGTCAATCAGGTCTCTGGCCAGGGAGGTAGCGCTACCTTGGGTCGTGAGGGACACTGCTAGAAGATCCTATATCTGGCAACAGGACTCTGCACCATGTCACACAAGCAGGAGAACCTAGTCATGGCTATCAGACAATTTCTGTGATCTCATCACCCCTTATATGTGACCACATAACACCTCAGATTGCAACCCCCTTGGTCATTATGTGTAGAACGCAATTCAAGGAAAGATCGACAAAACTCTTTGTAACACCAAAGATGAATTGAAGGCAAGGATTATTGCAGCATTCACCGACCAGACCATCCAGAAGAGTCGCAGGAGATTCCAAAGTCGTCAGGAGGCTGTAGTTGAAACCAATACCAATTTTATTGAAATAAATTTACTTTTTAGTATTTCAAGATGTTTTTGTGTAATTTTGGTAAATAGATCTGTTAAAATGAGATGTCAGTGTCATTTTCATTTTTGCATAATTTTAATGACAATTTATTCATCGCATCCTGTATATGAGATAACAATATATCTATCTACTATCTATATTTCTCATGTTGTCTGTCTGTGTGTCTGTCGTGGGCGTTGTTACCTCGCCCAGGCCGCATTTCTCACCCGATTTCGATGCGGTTTCCCACAAGTTTGCAAATGGCTGCCTTAAGGACATGATGCAGCCCGATTTTTCAGTTCGGACTCAGGTTCCGAAAAAATCAATAATCAAAAAAATCTGCTTACAGAAGGAATTATTGCATTTCAACCAAATTTGACACCCTCTTAGAGTCTACCATTAGAAGTGTTGTCCAGAACTTTCATGACCACGGACCCCTAAACAGCGCGGAAAATCGATAAAACCCAAAAGCCGATACATCCAGATTGCACCTGAACTGCATGTTGGTTTTTAGCGAAAACCGATCGGATTTATGAGGAGGCCATTGGGAGTCATCATGTGAAGTTTCAACTCTGAGCACCCCCACCAAACAGAGTGCAAATCGACAATCGGTCAACCCTTAAAAATGTTTTTCCGGTTGGGTATTTCCTAAATGCAGATTAATTTAAGGTCACGCTATGCACGGGAAGAAACAGGTTAGTGCATGCAGTGCTGTATGAGTCATACAATTTTTGAATCAAGCACGGGCAACGCCGGGCCATGCTTCTAGTATTTTTATCTATCAAGAACGGTATTGGGGAAATTGTATGAAAAAGTAGAAATGGTTTAATTGTAGTGTGTTTCATCCTTCCGGATTTCATTGGACTAAATTCATATATATATATATATATAAAAGTGAACATAGAAGTCAACACTTAGAGGTGACAGTCTGTTTCATGCTAGATGCAATCGTCAGCCCACGATTGCATCTAGCATGAAACAGACTGTTGCCTCTAAGTGCTGACTTCTATGTTCACTTTTATATTTACACACACTCTACCTCTGATATTGAGAGCACTTTATCCCATAAATATAGCACACCTTAAAACTATATTTCTTCACACATATATATATATATATATACACACACACACACACACACACACACACACACACTAATAAACTTATAAATATAAGCAGCCGTACTTGTTTATATATATAAAAAGATGAGAGGAAAACTTATCTTAGCTGACATACTCTGCTGGATAAAAAGTCCCTCAGAGGACAAAACGCATCAGCTAAGATAAATTTTCTTCTTGTCTTTATTGATACTGTCCTTTTACAGATATACTCTTATATATATATAATGTGTGCATGTATATATATATATAATGTGTGCATGTATATATATATATATATATATATATATATAAAATAATAGCTGGCCACTCGTATTCAAGGATATCCATCTATTAGGACGGCTAGCCAATCCCTATTGCAGACGCTCACTTGTGGTTTATACTGCAACTATGCTGAGCGGACCTTAGTTAGTTTCTGGAAGAGAGCATGTTATCTAGAGTGATCAACAATCTGGACAAGGCCAGCACACTCAAACCCTCAGTCACAATGACTTGTGACTTTGTGCTAGCACAGCTTTCGATGGCCCTCAAGGGTTCCTTCTACCCTATTTTACTCTCACTCACAAGGCTTGGGTCAACCCAAGGTATGGTTTTATATTATATGGTTTGCATCATTAGGGGTTATATATATATATATAACCCCTAATGATGCACACATGGATGATGTGTGTCAGAGCATCTGAGTGATGCATTTCACAAGAAAAATTATATTTTGTATAATACTTATATTTGTTTGTCTTTTCAGACACACAGAATTGCTTTTCCACAAGAATAACTATACTTACCCATAATGCCCTGCAGTCTTTATTATTCTGTTTATGGACAGAGTCAATAAAAACTTTTTTTCTCATCTTTTATGATGTTAGATTAAATTTGCAACAATTAATTCAATTCTCTTTAATTAAAGTAACAAATTTCAGATAAAAGCAAGGCAAATACATTTTTACAGATGGATGCAAGCAGAAAATGTGGTTTTAGGTGTGATCTATGACAGGAACAAAAACTGTCTTTACTTTCAGGGAAAGAACTAAAGAATTATAAAATACTTTTGTTTCTTTTTTAACTTTAAACAAAACTTTACCACCAAAATATGAAAACTGCTTTAAAAATGTTTAACCCTCTGTTAGTACTGGAGTGCATTGTAACGGCATTAGTATCGTAAAGTATTCAAACACCCTCTTTATAATTACAGTGTAACCTGGATATAAGAGAGTTGTCGGGACTGGAGTAGAAGTCTCTTATATCCGGGTTTGGTCTATTTTATATACATTAACACAGGCTCTCTTATATCCAGGTCACACTGTATATAGATAATTCATTTAGTTCAAAATCTTTATCTCAAAATAAAATTCTTTCAGTCTAAAAAATATTTTCTGGCTTTAAATAATCTGCAAAGGGTTGATAAGCTGTAAAAAATCAAATCAATCAATCAATGAAATACTGATTAGCTATGTAGGGATATCTTTTAGATTTATTTACATTCTTGGAAATATAAATGTATTGAAATTACCTTGGCCACAAAGTTAGGTACAGTTTATATATTGATTGCAATATGAAATTGATCCCCCCACTTTATATCCAATTTATAATTTCTTGTTTGTTTTTCAACTTCTGAATCCACCTTTTCTCCCCACAAGTATGGGTTAATTAGTAAGACTTGTACCACTAAATCATTATCGTAAAAAAATTCTTACAATTCAAAAATATTTCCAGGCTTTAAATAACCTGCAAAGGGTTGATAAGCAGTAAAAAAAAAATGAATCAATCAATTGGTCAAATACTGATTAACTACTCAGGCATGGTTTTTAGATTTATTTACATTCTCTGGAATACAAATGCATAGAAATTACAGTGGCCATAAGGTGAGGGATCAGTTTATATGTTGATTGTAATATAGAATTGATTAGGTATGAATCCAACTTTTCTCTCCCAGCTATGGGTTAATTAGTAAGACTTGTATCACTAAACCATTATTGTCTCAAACAAAAATTCTTATGATCTAAAAATATTTCCTGGCTTTAAATAACTTGCAAAGGGTTGATAATCTGTAGAAAACAAATCAGTCAATCCAATTTAGACTTAAAACACATTTGGATATTTTACCTCATCTCCAGTCTAGACAGATGTCCCCACCCCCAATCTCAATGGTTATCATTACCACACATAGTTGTCTCCATTCTTACTTGATAATTACTCTCTAATGTACAGAGTCCTCTACCTGCCCTAATCTAGGTGACATATTGTTTCAGTTAATGTCATATCCCCCACCTTTTAGTCATGCTCTTGATTTTTCAGTGATGCCTCTCTAAAAATTCCATTACCGCTTGATCTATATTTGTTTCTAAAAAAAAAAAAAAGAAAAAAAGCATTTGATGTTCTGCCCAGTAAGCATCTCTTTCTACAATTCCAAATGAAAGGCAATACTATTATCCATTAGCACCTCATCCTCCAGACTCTTCTCCAAAAATATCCCCCGTTCAGCACCCTAGCAATTTCAGCTGCTGTCTCTGCCCCTAATCTCCTTCAATATGGCTGCTCTTTCTGGTTCATAATCAATAATTAAAATATACAATTTCTGCCAATAATATGTCAAATCAACAGTTAATCTTTTCCAGTTGTCTTTCACATGAATTTCCCCCTTCTCATGCACACTCGACACAGAATCAATCAATTGACACCTATCTCAACACCTGATCACCAGCTAAACAGCCAATTACACCGGGGTCAACTTTCCTTGCCAGAAATATTCCTATTCACTCCCAAATTATATATGCTGTGAAATTTCTTGAGATCCAGGTCTCCCGAACAGTATACTATGTCTATTCCTCTCTCTGAGTTTTCTGATACCCCCAGCCAGGTTTCCCCCATCCTCCATCATTAAATATCTTCACAGGGGTTTGGCTTGTCTGTTATTATAACCTGGAGAGCTATACTGGCAGGAGTTTAAATTCTGGCAGGTCTAACCTAACCATACTAGTCAATGGGTAGGATCCAGGCAAAATTTTAGTCACCTGAAGTGGTTTGGTTTGGTTTGGTTTGTTTTACAGCACATCAACCTTAATGCTGACAACTTTGTTTTTTTCTTGGTAATACTTTTGTTTTGTCAAAAATCTATTTCTGTTAATATTTTTTTTTTCCCAAAAAACGTATAGCTGGTAATATTATTTTTTCAAAAACGTATAGCTTTAATATTATTTTTCAAAAATGTACAGCTGGTAATATTATTCTTTCAAAAATGCACAGCTGGCAATATTCTCTTCAAAAATGTATGACTGTTAATATTATTTTTTCAAAACGTATAGCTGATGATAAGTATTTCTTCAAAAACGTATAGCTGTTAATATCATTCTTTCAAAAATGCACAGCTGCTAATATTAACAGCAATACATTTTTGTAAAAAACAATATTACCAGCAATAAAAATGTTGTCTGCATTAAATAACCCATTGAAGTTGATATGCCTTAAAACAGACCAAACCAAACAATTTATTTATCAACCTTCTTTTTGAAACCCATGTTATTTGTCAACATGCTTTTGACCTCCTAGCTTTTTATAGATCACTCTGGATAGTTCAATCATCGCCTAGGTGATGATATCAACCACTTTGGTAAAACCCTGTTTTATGATCTGATTCTAGATACAGGTCTCATTTTTGTTTTCATTTTCCTGATTGTTTCAGACATTTAACTCTCCAGTGTTCTTCCTTGTTCAGTATTTTCATTTCATTCCACAGCCTGGCTTGTTTCACCTTTATATTATTCACACTCTATTTATGGTAGAAATTAAAGTTAATACATTATCTGGTGACGGTTGACTTGTGATATAAGTATCTTTCGAACCCATTCTCTGTGCAAGTTATTAATACATCCAGGAAGGCTAGCTGCTTATTATTTTTGTTTTAACCTAGGAAAAGGTTACTGAATAAGAATAACCAAAATGAAGGTTGGAAATGGAACGGTAATATTTATAACAGGAACAACATACAAGATTCACCAGTGGCGTGTAGTAAGTAGTCAACTGCTAGTGGTGAGCTAGAAGTGAATTGCAAGTGGATCCCAAGTGGAAGACAACATACAGTATATACCACTGTATTTATATGGATTGGGACATACCCATTATCGTTCATAGGTATGGTATAATTTTCTTTTTCCATTGTGAACTGGATTGAAGGTCTTATTAAGTTCACATAGTCCAGAACTAATTTTTGCTTTGTTTTTTTTTTTTCCTTTGTCAGCATTTTGCTGTTTCAAATTGATCATTTCAATACAGATCTTGTTTGAATTTGTAAGTTTCTTTAATTTTTCGAATGTAGTTTTTTTTCTTGATTCATTCTGGTAAAAACCAAGAAATCTTTACCAGGCAGTACTTTATTAGTATCTAGGTATCTTTCAAGCCGTATAGTTGCAAGTTCTCTTTGCATCAGTCCTTTACCTCCAATTGTATTGTCTTGAGTAGGTGCCAATGATCTACATTTGCTTTACGATAATTGCTTTTATATAAAATTAGACATTTTCTCATTTTTCTATTCTCTGCACTTCCTCAGCATTCCAGTTTATCACATTCAAATAATATGTGACAATAAATATTGCTAAGGTGTTAATAGCTCAATAGTTATTTTGTTCATTTAGCTCAATTTTGTTTGTCACTCTTTCAAAACATTCCTTTCTGACTTTTTTCTTTCATCATTGAAAATTGGATCGTTTGTCTTTCGTTGATTCAAAAAATATTTGTACACTTCTTTGTGATTCAATTCACGACTGTCCTGGGTAAGATGATAAACTACATTCGGCAGCAAGGCCTTTGATCAGGAGGTTTTCAGGTGCATGGGACCACCTCTTAATTGCTGGTGTTCCCGGGTCCATCCCGACACAGGGTGGTAGTATCTATTAGGGTCCCCGCTACGGGCAAATAGTTACCTCCCCCTACACACAAAGGTGGTCAAAACACTATAAAAGTATAAAAATAGGTTTTAATAACAGCAATACTTTTGGGTTAAAATTACTAACAGCAATACATTTTTGAAAAAAAAAAATATATTACCAGCAATACATTTTTGAAAAAATTATTACCAAAAATACATTATTACCAGCAATAGATTTTGGAAAAAAAAAAACAATATTACCATCAATAGATTTTGGAAAAAAAATTACCAAAAATACATTATTACCAGCAATAGATTTTTGAAATAAAAATATTACCAGTAATAGAGTTTTGAAAAAAAAATATTACCAGCAATACATTTTTGAAAAGCAAAATATTACCAGCAATAAAAATCTTGTCGCCATTGCGGTTGTGTTATACTGGAACATACCTATTCTATTGTTAATAGACTCTCCCACATATAATAAGTAGTAGTAGTAGCATTCGCCAGGGGGCTCAGAGAGTTGGTGAGTCAGTCGATGTCGGACATTAAAGTATCAACCACCACAACTAGATTGCTGCGTCATTAACTATTATAACAGGTTCCTAACGTTTTGTATGTTGAACCTTTTTAGGACCGACTTGGTGAAATACAAGCCTCCACTGTGAAACTACTCTACAACAGGTTGATATGCCATAAAATAAACCAAACCAATTCACGAATCACTGTATCTTTATCATTGTAACCATCAGTTGTACCAATTTCCTGCTTTGAAAGGTTGCCTTTACACATTTGTCTTTTTTTTTTATCTTTTCACCCGAAGCAAAGCAATAAAGCCACTAAGAAGCAAGGTGTTACTGAATATGAAAGAATATGAGAAAAAGAAAAACATTATTGAGAAGAAAGAAGAGGAATTAAAAAGACAAAAGATAGCTATTGACGTTGCATTTAAATTTTTGAAGATTCAAGTTGACTGGGAAGAAGAAGGCCAAAAGAGAGTTTCACAAGTGAGAAATGTGAATGAAGAAACTGTTAGCATAGAACTAACAGTTACATCTATAGCCATTTCAACTGAAAAACAATGAGACTTAACTGCCAATTTAGTACTGTATTTAAGTTTGTTATGTCAATGTAGCAAAAAGGAAAGTTTATTAAAAGAATTACCACAAAAATATTTATAGAAATGCCACTGGGATGCTGTATTACAGCAGTGGGAAAATGACTGAAACCAAGATGCCAGGTCAGGAACGATAACATTGCAGATTCTTATTTGGATTTTATCAAGAATCTCTAAATGCACTTTAATAGGAGTAGATAGGTTTGTCTATCATCCAGTTCACACTCCTCCCCAGTCTTTTGAACAGGAGTAGAGGTTTATCCATTATTTACACTTCAGGATTGAGTTTCTGGTTCCTTCTAAAGAAGCATTTCTCAACCTTTTTACCCTTGTGTAACCCTTAAAATAAATTACATATCTCAAGGAACCCCCTGCACAAAAACAAAATTATATACCATATCTTTCTCATTTTATTTTCATTGTAGTTCATGTGGTAAATATCATAGTATATATTTTTGAATAACTGGTTTAAGGAAAAATTAATACTTCTTTTTCAAATTTTCCAGTAATGCTAAATAAAATTCATACTGTTTGTTTATAATACTTCATCAGGGAGTTTTCATTCACACAAAAAATTCTAAACTCAGACATAAAAAATAAACATAAGTAACCAATATCATATACCTATAATAGAAATGTAAACAGAACGAAAACAGATAATTTCTGCATCAGTTTTTTTATTTTTTTTATTTTAGGTCCTAAACACTCAAAACGTCATTGGTTTACTGGTGTTCACAAATTAAATAAAAAGTCAAAAATGCATTAGCTTATCTCACCTGTTCTTGCAGAACCCTTAGGGTCCTTTTGTGGAACCTTAAGGTTCCGGTGTACACCGGTTGAGAAAAGCTGTTCAAAAGTCTTCTCATTCTCTTTCACTCCCCATAGCCCCTTGTGTCTTAGTGGAATTATTGCTTTGCTTGGGGTGAATTGATTAAAAAACAAAAATAACATGTAGCAGAATCACCAGACCCCATGTGGCAGCAATATTCAGTGCATGGGAAAATACCTTTCCAGTCTGTTGTCATGTTTTGTAAACAGTTTCAAATCATCCATGTAATACATGTATTAAATGTGATATCTGTTAGTTCTACTCTGGTTTCCATTCAATCACTGAAGTTAAGCAATATGGTCAATACATAGATGAGTGACTGCTTGAAAATAGTAGGTGCTGTAAGCTTGGATGTGTGGGTGGTGTAATGGATAATGGATTAGAATTTATTAATTGGAGAGCCAAGTTCAAATTCCAGCTGAGTTATATTTATTTACGAGCAAATACCCATGGGAAAGGTATAAATCAATCTGTTCTCCCTCCCAGGCATGGGTTAAGTAATAAAACTTGTATCACTAGATCAATAATATTTCCAAAAAATTCTTACAATCTAAAAATATTTTCTGGCTTTAAATAACCTACAAAGGGTTGATAAACTGTAAAAAACGAATCAATCAATAAAATACTGATTCCATACACAGGCATGTTTTGATTTATTTTTATAAATGTTAGAAACATTCTCTGGATTGATTGTATATAAATTTATCTGTTATATTCATAATAAATTTCTTGTTTGTTTATGGAATCTGGATTAGGTCTGACATTGGGGTTTTTATTAACACAAAAGATCACCAAAAAAAATCAATCAATCAGTCAAATACTGATTCTATACACAGGAAATTTATTTACATTCTCTGAGGCAAAATCCGGCCATTTCAGATTAACTAGATCACATGATGGTTTAAATTTAGGAAATGTATATATTACTAAATGGTATGAATTCACTCCCTAGAATTAATTAGTGGTGTCTAAGTTATCACTTACAATATTTTCTGGATTAACTATTCAGATCAATCTATTACATACACAGGGATTACTTTTCTGGAATATAAATCTGTTATTATTGAGCACATTGGGGTTTGAACACAGATATTAGATTAACTAGATCACATGATGGTAAAGGAAATGTATTCAAAAGCATCTGTCACTAGTATTGTTCAAATGGCATTACTATAGTTGTATCTGACACTAGTATTCAATGGCAAAGTCTCTACTACAAACATTACGAAAGTGGCAACAAGTCTTCATTGACATTAGAAAAAAATGTATAGAAATTACAGCGGACATAAAGTGAGGGATCAGTTCATATGTTAATTGTAATATAGAATTGATCCCCTAATTTATATCCATACTATAACTTCATCAAATTTGGCTTAGGTATGAATCCACCTTCTACACCAGCTATGATTTTTTATAACTAAATCTTTATCTCCAAGAACAAACAAACAAATTCTTACAATCTAAAAATATTTTCTGGCTTTAAATAACCTGCAAAGGGTTGATAAGCAGTAAAAAAAAAAAAAAAGAAAACCGAATCAATCAATTGGTCAAATACTGATTAGCTATTCAGGCATGGCTTTTAGATTTATTTACATTCTCTGGAATACAAATGTATAGAAATTACAGTGGCCATAAGGTGAGGGATCAGTTTATATGTTGATTGTAATATAGAATTGATCCCCCAATTTATATCCATACTATAACTTTTTTGTTTGTTTATCAAATTTGACTTCCCCACCAACTATGATTTTTTATTACTAAATCTTTATCTTAGAACAAAGAAAAATTTTTACTATATAAAAATATTTTCTGCCTTTAAATAATTTACAAAAGGGTTGATAAACTGTAGAAAAGGAATCAGTAAAAAAAAAAAAAATAAACGCGTAATTTGCATTATTTACTTTGTTTGAGAGAAGGATTAATGCAATGCAGAATAATGGCGGTTAATTAGAAAATATCCTTGAAATTGTTTCACTTTTGAGCTGTCAGATGAAACGTCTAATTTTATCATTAAGCTTATTAAGGATGAAAGTAATATTTCTTTTCTTCATACTTATTTTTAGGAAAAAAGAATGGTAAAATTTTTTATTAGTTCTACTGACTTTATTATCCATTCTTTTGGGATTCATTGCTTTTTTTCTTTGTTTTCCGTTTTAAGGTTTATCAACTCTTTGCAGGTTATATAAAGCCAGAAAATATTTTTAGATTGTAAAAAATTTTTTGTAAATAATAATGATTTAGTGATACAGGTCCTAGTAATTAACCCATAGCTGGGGGGTATAATAGTTGGATTCATACATTTCCCCAAGTGTATTTGTGTGAAAGTGAATATAACAAGCTCGATTGGAATTGAAACTCAACTCTCTGATTTCCAATTCTGAGCCATCATCTATTACACCAGCTGCACATCTGCACATTACAGCACCTGGTATTCCCACGCAGTCATCCATCTAGATACTGACCAGGTTCAACATTGCTTAACTTCAATGATCATATGAGAACCAACGTTTCAACATCATACGACCTCATTCATGTGGGACACTATCAAAATCTTTTTTTTATAATCTATCCAAACATCCAGGAATTTTTTTTTTTATTAATTTTTCACACAACACAAAGCCCAAGAGCCACTCAATGTAGAGGAATACTGAATGAGGTTGTATAAGTGTAAGAGGAGGAGTTAAGACATAAGGGACATTATCAAAACCATTTTTTATAGTCTATTCATGTATACTTTAGATATCCTGGGTAAGATGATAAACTACATCCAATAACATGGCTTCTGATCAAGAGGTTTTGAAGTGCTTGGAACCACCTCTTAATTGCTGATGTTCCCAGGTCCACCCTGACCCAGAGTGTTAACATCACTTAGGGTCCCAGCTATGAGCAAATAGCTAACCCCCAAACTGGGGTCAAAACACTATGAAAGTGTAAAAATAGGTTTTCATACCAGTAATACATATTTTAAAGATTTATTATCAGCAATGAATTTTTGATAAAAAAAAGTATTAGCAGCAATACATTATTATCAGCAAGACATTTTTGAAGGAAAAAAATATTACCAGCAAAACATTTTTGGAAAAAAAAACTTTACCAGCAATAAAAATCTTGTCGGCATTAAATAACTCATTGAGATTGATATGCCGTAAAACAAACCAAACTATACTTTAGATTTTTATTTTTTTCAACAGCAGTTTTCTGACATTTTTTGATTGGTAACTTTTTGGTCTTTGTAGCTGTAATAATTTTTTCGGTATCATTTTTGGCTTTCAGAAATAATGTTAGATTCAAAAAATTGATACATTCTTTGGCAAACATGGACCTTTTATGTCTGTTGAAAAAAAATGGAGTGTCACAGAATGTTTATTTTTCCATGACACCATTTTTAATTTAACTACCTTCACTCTTTGGCAATGTTTATTGTTTTAAGAAATGATGATGAGAATTCTTATAAAACCTAAACATATGAGAATTGACAACAAATATAATAAACACCATTTATTCAATTGTTTATTTACACTATTAATTATTGGAATGGCTAGCAATATATCAGCTAATTGCTAATTAATTCAAACTTTATAAAATGGTAAATAATAAGGATTTCCTTATAGTTGGTTCATATATTTTAATAATTTAATAAGTGTTTATAAATTTATAAAAAATTGTTTTCACATTTATTAGTTTATTGATTGGGAAATGATAAATATTGCATTGGTCTTAATACAAATGTATTAGTTTTTTAGAATGTTGTAAATATAAAATTATTCTTATAAATAAACAATCTCATAAATAAATAATGTTTGATATTTTTGTTATAAATTTTCAAGAAGAAAAAATATATAAATTTACTTTCATCTTATTTACTGCTTACTTTGTTAGGTTTGTTTAGTCATCCATCACTTTTTTTGCTTTTTAATCTTTTTTTTTTTCCTCATGATGAAGTTTTAGGCTCTTATTTCTAAGCTGTTTCATTTTGAATCCCTGATATGTATTAAAGCCACATACTTGTTCTTAATTGGACCTGTATATGTTTGTTCAATGCCATGATTTTTCTTGGGATTGACAGTGAAGTGCTTTCCCATTGCCTTCTCCATGGTGACTTATTGAGACACCACCTCTAGTTAGCTGGCCATTGACTAGAAGATGATGCTTATCAACAAGATCAGGTAAATCAGTATCACAGGCTTATATTAATAGAGCATCATCAATATATTGGAAATATGTTGATTGGTCCTTTCCAAAATATCCTTTCCTAAACAATCAATATACTTCATATATACAAAGAGGAGTAATACATTGAAAACACTTTCAGGCTCTTTCAATAGCCTATTTCATATTCAATGCAAAACAAAAGGCTCATAAAATATTCCAAAATAGAAAAGCAGCCTCCTCTGACAAACCCAATGAATCAAAAAAATATACTAAATCTACAATTGAAAAAAATTTATCTTAACTTAACATAACATTTGTGACGACGATGTCCAAAATGATAAAAGACTTAATCAATACAAAACAAAACAACAAGTCAAAACTTGAAGAAGGAATTTACTCTATTAGCTGCAAGGATTGCCAGAAAGAATATATTGGAGAAACCACAAGAAGTTTAAGTAAATTTTTATATTAACACAAAAAGGAAATTAAAAAAAAAAAACAACATATTAAACACATTAGTTAGTCACTGTAATAGGACAGACCATAATTTTAATATAAAAAATGGTACCCTAATTAAAAGAGAAAACAATTCACTGAGATGTCTAAATTTGCATCCAGATTCTTATGCTTCACTATTCTTGGCAGATCTTCTTTTAACTCAATGTGGGATATTTAACAACAAAGATGATGGAAACAAAAATAAAAAGAATCTTAATTAAATTGGCTAGATTATGTACCCAAAACACATTAAAAAAAGAAAAAAAAAATATTTTTTTAAATTTAAAATTCCCAGTGTCTCATTTGTGCATATTTGTAGCTGCATCAACATAAACAAACCTCGTCCAATGAAGTCCTAATGGACGAAAGGCATCACACAAAAACCTTTTCCACTTTGCCATACATATTTCTTCCAAAATTGTTCTTGATATATTTGTATAACGTTATCCCATATTTTTATATATTTTATATTGTCTGTGATATATATATATATATATATATATATATATATATATATCACAGACAATGGCCATAGGACAACTAATCGACAGTCGAGACAATAAGATCTGGGTGTGATGAAAATCTGATGCAATCATGGATTATGCAATATTTTTCAAGATCAAAAAAATTTCATCATACACCCCAAAAACAAATTCATATTACTGCACACCACTGCAAATGACCTAATCTGAGGAAAAAATAGAAATCAATTACACCATGTCACTCCAGTAGGTCTAAAACTGACTATATGGTGAAAGAAAGGAAACTAAAGCATAAAGTGGTTGTTTTAATTAATTTGCACAAAGGTGTGTGGGTGTAAAAAAAAAAAAAACTTATCTTGACTTTCAAGTTAATAGTGAAAGATGGTTTGATTCTTTAATATTCAGTTGCCACCAAAAGTTCCATAGCTGGTAGTGAAGAATATCTTCTCAAAGATGAAGAAATGTTGTTCTACAGGAGGATGTTGAGGATGCTATGAACTGAACATGTGAGCAACAACAAATTTTTAGAGAAAATGGAAACAAAAAGGAAACCTATACTTAGCATCAAGAAAAGACAGTTGAAATGTCTGGGGTGCATAATGAGGAAGGAGTACTTGGAAAATCTGATACTCACAGGGATAGATTGAAGGAGAGGAAAACAACATATAACATACTTGACGAGCTTGAGTAAAGGAAATTGTGGAGAACCATGATCACCTATATACTGAGGGGGACGCAGCACATAAAAAAGATATGTTTGTTTGTAAATAGAGCCACTGTGAAGTATTTCATATTACATTTTAAGCATTGGCCTAGGCTTTAATTTTTGCAAATTATCCTCAGTTTATATATGATTAAGTGGTGATCACTCTCTCTGTCAGCACTTGGTTATATTTTAGAGTACCAAACTATGTTTCTAACTTTTGTGATGTTGGACAACTTCGCTTATCACTTTTGCTATGTAAGCAAAAGCTCATTATCACTACCAAAAATTCTTGTTACATTCGAGACTTCTTAGATGCCAGTACTAGTAGTAAGGCCTTCTGATAATATCCACACTAGTAATACTTGTCCAAGTAGTAATCGCCAAATAGTATAATGATCAGAATAGAATCGTAATCTGTATAGTAGTTGAGTAGATAGAGTGAGCGTATATCAATAGTGGATAGACAAGAAGAGTGAACAGTGATTGTATAGTCATCACACTACTTCCTATTTATTCACTTCCTTTATGATCACATGATCTATTTAATAATGGAATCACCTGTGTACTAGTAATAACGCCTTCCAATAATATCCGCACTAGTAATACTTGTTCAAGTAGTAATTGCCAAATAGTATAATGATCAGAAGAGAATCATAATCTGTATAGTGGTAGAGTAGAGAGAGTGAACGTATAGCAATAGAGGATAGACCAAAGGGAACAGTGATCACTTAGTCAACACGCTACTTCGTATTTATTCACTTCCTTTATGATCACGTGATCTACTTAATAATGGAATCGCCCATGTTACTCACTGGTGATTAATTTACAAACCACAGTGTCGGCAACAACACTTACTGTTATACAACACTAACCTGCACACAAATGATACATGCACAATATTTAAAGATTAAATGTATGACTAATATTCCTGTGCCAAAGACATTTTTTTTTTCTTCTGAACTTTCTTGTTTGGGAACTTGCTACAGATTAAACGTTACAAAAAGTTGGGGAGCAGACTGTTGTTTTGTTGGAAACCAGTCAAAATATTTTTGACTGGAAATAAATTTAAAACAAAAAGAAAATGAAATGAATAAAAACAAAAAAGATATAGCAGGCAGCTCCCAAAAAGAATTGCAAGTCAAATCCAGACGTCAATTAGTCTGCTCTGCCGATTGTTTAATCTTTGTTAGCATTTGTGAAATCTTTTTGCAGTGATGATCAGATTTTGTAAAGTCACAAATTGATGAGATCTGATCGCAGAATGAAAACCTATGTTCAGGATTACTTCATTTATTTTTGTCTCTGGTGAGATTTAAGTTAATTCAACAAACTCGTTAATTTATATACGGTTCAAACTTTGCAAAGACTTCTAACTTTCTTTTCATGTATACACGGCAACAAGTTTCTTTAACAATATATATATATATATATATATATATATATACTCGCACACACAAAAAGGGTGATTGAAATTTTATGTATGAATGGCCAGTCAGGAGTCCTGACTTAACACCCTGTGATTTTTGCGGGGGCTTTGGTTAAAGGGCAAAGTCTGCAGTAACAAATCAAGACTTTGGAAGAACATGAAGGGCAAATCAAAGAAGCTATGTCTTCAATACCACAAGAGTTCCTGGTGAAATCATTTGACACAATTCCTGGTCAGCTCTTGAAGTTGGTAGTGAAATCTGGTACACATATTGTATTTTAAACAAAACCTCATGCTAAACACTTTCCTCTCATATCCATTTCTTGTAAAAATTATACTTAACAAATAAGTTATAAGTATTTTAAAATGGGAAGTTACTTTTCACTCACCTTGTATATATATATATATATATATAGAGAGAGAGAGAGAGAGAGAGCATTAAGGATTTAGGCCTTAGGTCTACAGTTACAACTAACATCAAACAGGTAGATTTTCTGGACGTCACCCTAGACCTTGCTAGCAACTCTTTCCAACCTTATGTGAAGGTTAATTCTAACCCAGTATATGTACATCCCAATTACAACCACCTGCCTTCGATTATCAAGCATATACCCTCTTTTTTAGATTCAACACCATCACTTGATAAGACACCAGAAGTGTTGAAACAAAATGGCTATTTTTGTAGTGATTTTATAACATTTTTATATTTATTACAACGTTTCGGCCATTGTATGCTCCAGCCTTCTTCAGGTGGTTGGAATGTCGAACTGAACCCTTTATTTCAATTCGACATTCCAACCACCTGAAGAAGGCCAGAGCGTACAATGGCAGAAATATTGTAATAAATATGGCAACAAAGATGAGGACAATAGTCCGAATAATGTAAATACTGTACATAATACCTCCTCTCAGAAATATAGACAGATGTAAGAATCCATTTAAACACACACACAAACTTACCAGGCTCTATCCAAAACATACTAGTAGAAAATAAAAACGTAATAACCTCATCCACATGTTAAAAAAGATTAAAAATAATGGAAGCCTTAAAAATCATACTTATTATAAAACCCAGGTTGTGTGTGTGTGTGTGTCTGTGTCTGTACGTTTATATATTGGATCGGATTTCCTACATTTTTCAACCAATTTCAACAAAACTTCTCAGGACTACGTAAAATTACCTTGCGGTGGTTCTGACAGCGCCAAAAATTGAAAAAACACAATTGTTTTTGCACAAAATCAATTTGAAAACACGATTAAGAAGCATCGTGAGAATTAAAGTGGGACAACTCATATTGAGTTATACTTATTATAAAACCCAGGTTGTTTGTGTGTGTGTGTGTGTTCATTTATATATGGGATCGGATTTTCTACATTTTTCAATCGATTTCAACAAAACTTGACTTTTTTTGGCAGGTAGTGTTTCTTATTGTCTTGCACACTTTTTTCTTTATTTTTACATTCAGAATGCTTTAAAAATTGAATTTACAAGATAATTGTTTATAATAAAATTCTATTCAATAGGTAGACTCATAACGATTGTAAACAATGTTTTTGTTTGAGTTTGGGTTTGACCAATTCATAAAAAAAAAAAATACAAAACAAAAAAAAACTTAAGACGTGTGTCCGTCAACCTTAAACAATAATCTTTGTCAATTTTATTTTTCAGTCTTTATGATGGTGGATACTTGATCTATCTCTTACTGTTACATCCCCGGGCAATGCCGGGTTCTACTGCTAGTATGACATACAAATTGTCTTGTGTGAATGTTTGGTTTAGATTATTTCGGTTAAATAGATAAAATCTGCAACAATCTAGGTCCAAAATCGGCTTTTGCCATTTCTTTCTTGATATGATTCCATCCTAAATTGGCAGTCAAACAACCTTTGATGCAAAAATTGTTTGAGAAGGATTACTGAAGTGTTAAAAGTAAAAAATTCAAGTCAACACCCAGAAGATCTGGTTGTTGACTTGGATACCCACTCTTTTATATATACAGAAGGTCCTCGAGTTACATCAGACCCAATGTACAGCATTTTGTGGTTATGGTGTCATCTCCCTTAATATAATACATTGTCATGCAATGATATTTGAGGAAGACAGCATTGTTTCTTCACCAGCTGTACCCCATATTAGATTTTGCTATATTCACTATCGCTCGTTTGTGTCATTTTTTAGGGGAAGTTTTTGCTGTTCATTATGGCTCCCAAGCGAAAGGCAGACTTGTGGGTGTTTAGGTAGGTGAGTTTCAACCTATGTCAAAAGTTGTGTTTCGTCATACCCTTGGAACACATCTCTGATGTAAGTCTACAATTGCTATCCCACAAACATTTTGTGGCCTCCTTCTGTCTCTTCTACAAGTATTTTCACAGCAACTGTTCCGACGAGCTACTTTCGCTGGTTCCCGGACTACATGAATCTAAGCGAGCTACCAGGCTGGCATCTTGACCCCACCCTTTCACTCTCAAAATGGTTAAATGTAACCGTCTCTTCTACTCAAACAGCTTCTTCTCTCGCACTTCCCGTCTGTGAAACTCCCTTCCCCTTACTTGTTTCCCCAATGATTATAATCTTCAAATATTCAAGTGTAATGTCAATTGACATCTGACGTCCTAAGCTTGTTCCCCGTCCTTCTCTGTATCCTTTCCTCAAACACGCTTCTTTAATCTTCTTCTCAATCCTCTGTAACCTCTTGCGTGCTAGTGTCACTCCCGCCTTTCTTGGGATGAATTGCTTTTTGAAAAAGAAAAAAAAAAAAAGGAAAAAAAAGAAAGTCTGGGACCCTTGTGTGTGTGTGTGTGTGTGTGTGTGTGTGTGTGTGTGTATATATATATATATATGTGTGTGTGTGTGTGTGTGTAAGTATTTGTTTTCCATGTCAACAAATATGAAAATTTCTCTGATTTAACCAGTAGAGAAGACCTATCTGTCTTCTCTGGCTAAATCAGAGAAATTTTCATATATATATATATATATATATATATATATAAAATGCAATAAGTCAGTATACACATGACCAACCACTTTCATATATACCATCATTATGTGCTGTCATGACTGATGATTAGGTGTTACCGGCATTTATAGTCTCCTAGTTAACCCAAAATATTACAATGAGTGTAGCTTCACAATATACATAAATGTACTCAGCAACTAAAATTATCAAAGAGAAAATAACTGTATGATGGAAAATTGCATTGTAGAAAAATCACTTCTATTTGAGAGGGAAAAATAGTCTCCCCTCCACCCCCCACCAAAAAAAACACCAGAACAAATTTATAAGTGTGCCATAAAAAATACACAACAGGCCAGGGACACAAACATCTTTTTTTCAGCACCTCCTAGTTTATGTGTTGCACCATAATTTTTCTTTTTAATCAAGTTCACCGTAAGCAAGGCAGTAAAGCCACTAAGACACAAGGGGTTACTGGGTGTAGAAGAATTAGAAACTTTACTAATGAGCAAGAACAAAAACGGTCATCAGGAAGACTGTAGATACTGATTGACATTGTATTTAAATTTTTGAACATTAAAGTTGACTGTAAGCCATAGAGTCGGAAGGGAGTTCCACAAGTGAGAATTAAGAGAAAGTGAAAAGTGCAATATTTGCATAAACCTAAAATTTGCAATAGACAAATAGTGGGACATGTTCAGCACTTTGA
>CAHIKZ030000242.1:2472500-2500000 GCA_903632075.3 Acanthosepion pharaonis | reverse complement strand
TTTTAAAACTGAGTTGTTTACACTGTTTCACCAGATAAGTGCAGATGAAATACAAGCCATTAAGTTTTCTTCTGTTAAATTGTGAGGCACCCACTGTTTGCATACTAATTCACATAGTGTATATACACGCGTATAGTGTGAGTTTTTATGATTCGTTTTTTAAGCAAAAAATAGGGGGCCACACTATATGCAAGTAATTTTTTTGAAGAGGTTAAAAATAATGCATTTTCAGAGACCGGTTGCACTATACACAGGTAATTTTTTTCTGGAGGGGTTAAAATTCATGCATTTTCAGTGAACATAACCCACATGGTAGGCCTACATTCTCATGGTACCCTTGGTTAACATTAACAGAACAGGTAAGCTCAGTAGCTTACATTCTTTCTTCAAAAAGGTTGTCATTGGAAAAATAATGCCTCAGCTCGCAAAACAAAGATGAATGCAAATTTGAGATAAGACAAAAAACTATTAATTCTTTATTTAAATGAGGTATTTGTTGATTTTTAAGTGACATATACAGTGGAAATTTGCAAAAAAAAAAATCAAATAATTGTTGGATTTTAAAGAAACTTTCAGAACTTCAAGTGAATGAAATTATTTTAGAAATTTTATTTTAGAAAATCTTTATTTTTTTTTTTTTACATATGTTGCACACCACTTTCATGATAAATCAAGAAATCCAATGGTATAAAGATTCATGTTTATATTAGTGAATAGCTAACCTCTTTGGAGAATTTGAATTAGTGATTTCTTTTGTAAAGTTGGATCTTGTCTTATTGAAAATCTGCTCTAAATTATAAAATAAAAAATGCAATAAAAAAAAACCCCAAAATTCCTTCCTGTCAATTTAAATTAGTTTTGAAATAGAGCAAAATATTTTGGTTATTAGAAATAGTAAATTTTTAAAAAATTTAAATTTAAGCTTGAAATTAAAACTAAAATAAAATCTTCAAGAAAGATTTTTCATTTTCAAAAATTCATTTTAAATTTTAGACATCACTTTTTGGGTTAGGGTTATATATATATATATATATATATATATGTGGCCGAGTGGTTAGAACATTCACATTCTGACATTGAGACCCAGATTCAAATCACACCACGGTTGATTTGTCAGGAAGGAGACTTCCTGATGTCATCGGACTGGAGGGGTCAATTCCTGCATGCGGCACCTTTGGAAAGTGCGTGAAAACCATACCATAAGTTGACTCCACCCATGTGAGTAAAATTTGGGAAAACGGAACCCTTGGAGGCAGTCAATAGCTGTGCTAGCACAAAGTCACAAGTCATCGTGGCCGAGGGTTTGAGCATGCTTGCCTTGTTCAAGTTGTTGATCATGCTAGATAACATGCTCTTTCCCAGAAACTGTAATTAAGATCTGCTCAGCATAGTTGCTATATAAACCACAGGTGGGCTCTGTGGGTGTTGAATAAACACAAAATGCACCTGAGCAAGCATCTGCAATAGGGATTGGTTAGCCGCCCTAATAGACAGGTATCCTCGAATACAAGTAGCCAGCTATTATTATTATTATAAAAGGCCACCAACATGGTTAGCAGCAAGAACATTTACAATTTCCAGGATCTCTAGATTGGCAGAAAACATCTTTGAAATAATAGAGAACTGTCTGTGTTTCAAATAAAAGAACTTTTCATTTTTTTTTGAAAATATAGATTCACCAATTTAAAACTTCATCACAATAGGTAGGGAGGAGTAGATACGATAGGCAACAATAAACTACAGAAGAACTCAAAATTGATCACTGCATTTAAGTATTGCATTAATATTTAAGCTTACCTTTTAAAAGTTCAATGATAATTCTACTGCCGCCACTTAATTTAAAGACAATTTGATGTACGTAGGTCCTTACTTTCAGCACAAACAATTATTTTTATTTTATGGGTGATTTCGCAGTTAATTTTGATTATTCCCAAATTTATTTCCAAATTAGAGAAATTGTTCACCAACAACAATCACATCCAAAATTTCAGGATTGCATATCTAGATCTGGCCGGGAATGTTTTTAACTTGTTTATGGAGTCGGCCTGATTCCCAAATGGTATGATATGTTGGGCTACGGCCTCTAGGAGTAAAGTTGAAAACGTGTGACACACTGACACTTGTATTTTTATAGATTAATAAAGGAAAAAAAAATTATTTTATTCTTCCTTGCTTTGATAGTTTTTTTTTTTTTCTTTCTTGATTGTATTTTGTTAAAATAAAACTGTGTAAAAATACTACATTTGGTAAAAATTTTCTGGGAGTCAATTCATTTGTGACATCTTTTTACATATTCTTCCGCATCTCTTGAATTACCCAGAAACCTCATCTTTTTTAAGTAACTGCTGTTCCACTACATATGTCATCATGTACCTTCTTTACTCATTTTTGTCTTTCTGGTTGTACCACTATATCGCCATTGTAAATTATGCCTTTCTCTACCATCAGTTTGTGTCTTACCTCATTGTAGGGTCTTTCAGCTGCAGAACAATTACCCTATCTGTTCTTCGACTTAATGCTGAGTTCCATCAGCCATTTCCACCAAGAACTTTACTTAGTATATCGTCCTGGGTATGTCGATAAACTACATCCATGTCCTGGGTAAGACGATAAACTACATCCAACAGCAAGGCCTCTGATCAGGAGGTTTTGAGGAGTGTGGAACCACCTCTTAATTGCTGGTGTTTCCAGGTCCATCCTGACCCAGGGTGGTAGCACCTGTTAGGGTCTCAGCTATGGGCAAATAGTTAACACCCAAACTATGCAAAAATAGGTTTTAATACCAGAAATATTTTGTAATAAACAAAAAAAAAAAATCATTACCAGCAATAATTTTTGAAGGATAAATTATTATCAGCAATACTTTAAAAAACAAAATACCAGCAATACAAACAGTTATACATTGTTTAAAAAAAAAAATATGACCAGCTATAGATTTCTTCAAGGAGGAATATTCCCAGAAATAAATTTTTGAAGAAAAACATATTACCAGCAATAAAAATTTTGTCGGCATTACATAACCCATTGAGGTTGATATGCCGTAAAACAAAAACCAAACTAAACCAAATCTACCTAGTATAAAATCTTCAGATTTTTTCTCTGTGTTCTCATTTGACTCCTTATAAAATTGTAATCTTAATGGCACATCCATTATTGATTTCCCCTTGATATATTCAATGTCAAAATCATGGGTCTTATTGCCCACATTGAAATCCTAGATTTTGTGACTTTAAGCAATTTTTTCTCAGATTGAACCTAAATTCTAAAGTTCCATGATCATATCTTAACAGAAATTTTTGTTTCAAGTTAAAAATTGGTAAGTTTTAGTGATCATTTGTACAATTGCTAAAGCTTCCTTTTGAATAATTTAATCCGGTGTTCATCAACCGTCTTGCTAAATATATAACTGGATATCCTTTTTTTGATAATATTCCCAATATTGAACGCTCACTAGCATCTGTAGTCAATGTTATATCTTCAGTGGTTAAAATATTTGATCCAACTAGTCTTTTAGCAAGAGCTGATTTTTAGTTGATCAAATGCTTTTTGTTGAGCTGCCTTCATCATGGATTCCACAATTCTTGGTGTGACTCAGTCAATTCTGTCTCGTGTATCATCTATAAAAATTTAATAATCCCAAAAAGGATCCCAGTTCTGTCTTATTTTCTGCTACAGGTACCTTTTTTTTATTACCCTTGATCTGGAGACACTCTCGCCTTCAAAATGGAATATCCTAGGAATTATATTTTCCTTTACATGTTATTTTTTTTGTTTATTTTCATTCCCACATTTCTTAATCTTTTTTTCAGTTTTCTTTCTTGGTTCTATTTCATTTTTGGTCCTGACGCAAATGCCATCTCGATAGCACCCAATATTTTCAGTATTGTCTTTTATATTTTTATTCCATATAGCGTTCTTGTGTGCTTCATAAAACCTGTTGGTGCATTGATTATTGGCACTTCTTTGACATTGGCCATCTATGGGCATCTGATGACATCCTGTCTTCAAATCTTTGTAAAGATTTTAATTCCTGCTAATGAAGGCAATGCTACTTCAACATTCAGAATTAGGTACGAATCTGAGCAAATTTTATGGTTTATTCCCTACCTCAATTTGTGGCAAAGACTTGTAAGTCTGCAGGCCAAATATTAAGTCTGTGGGCCTCATCATTTGAGTAAGTTTGTGGTACAAACAGAACCCTCCTATATTAGTATAAAGATATAACCTTACTCTCTCTTGGTTAAAACTAATTCAAATTATAAAAAGAAATGTTCATATATCACTTATATTGATAGGAAACCCATAAAAAATATATATATAAATATTTATATCACCCCCCAATATTGCTAGTACCTAAAATTGTTAATGCATGAAGTGTGAAATGTTGCACCCATCCATTTTTTTTTCCTTCAGTTCTGCAAATTCTACATGAGTCTCTTTCACCATTTTTGTTTTCATTCCTGAATAAATTGTCACCCTTACTTATTGCTGCCTTTCTCCACAACACACTTTTTCTGATTAGCCACTTCCAGATGGGCCCCTAGTCCTTCCCAATTGCATTCAGCATTAGAACTGTATGTTACTATTTTTGAGTGCACTATTCCACACCAAGGATCGGACCAAAAGATGCATATTCCTCCAAAGGAACCAATCATCACCCACAGATATTTTTTTCCCCAAACGTAGTCAGCATTGAAGATAATTTGAGAATCCCCATAGAGTGCACCATATTAACTTTGTTCATGGAAGAAAAGGAAAAGCCAGATGGTGCTTGCGTTTTCCTTAATTTCTTTTGAATTGGCCAAAGAAACTACCAGAAATCTTTCTCCCAAGACTCTCCTGAGCACATTGCATAGCCCAAGGTGACAGGTAAAGAAGTAAAGCTGAGTCTGTGAGGGTTACACAAAAGAATGGCAAGGAATAATGGTGGTGGTTGTGGTAATGATGCTGGGCAGCAGGACTAAAATTAGGTTGATGCAGTCAGTTATAGATATAATATTAGATTCAGTTTGGCCCCTGGGGAGTGATTCTATCCCCCTGTCTGATAACCTCTAACTGATAGATGTAAAATAATATATATATATATATATATATATATATATATATATATATATATATATATATTGATGGGTGATGGGGTAAAAGAAGAAAGGGAGGGCATGTAAAGAGGAGAAAGACTAGAAAAGAAAAGAGGGAAGTGTGGTTAGAGAGAGAGAGAAAAAAAGGGGGAAATAAAAAAGATGAAATTAGAAAAGGAAAATTATGTTAATGTAGGAAGAAGCTGAAAGTCAACAAACGAAACAGAAAGAAAAGGAAGAACGAAATAATAGACAAGAGGAAAAGGAAGGGAAAAAAAGGAAGAACGAAATAATAGACAAGAAGAAAAGGAAGGAAAAAAAAAAGGAAGAACGAAATAATAGACAAGAGGAAAAGGAAGGGGGGGAAGGAAGAAAGAAATAATAGACAAGAGGAAAAGGAAGAAGGAAATAATAGACAAGAGGAAAAGGAAGGAAGGAAAAAAAGGAAGAACGAAATAATAGACAAGAGGAAAAGGAAGGAAAAAAAAAATAAGAAAGAAATAATAGACAAGAGGAAAAGGAAGGAAAAAAAAGGAAGAACGAAATAATAGACAAGAAGAAAAGGAAGGAAAAAAAAAAGGAAGAACGAAATAACAAGAGGAAAAGGAAGGGGAAGGAAGAAAGAAATAATAGGAGGAAAAGGAAGAAAGGAAATAATAGACAAGAGGAAAAGGAAGAAAAAGGAAGAACGAGACAAGAGACAAGAAAGGAAGGAAGGAAAAAAAAGGAAGAAAGAAATAATAGACAAGAGGAAAAGGAAGGAAAAAAAAAGTAAGAAAGAAATAATAGACAAGAGGAAAAGGAAGGGAAATAAAAGGAAGAAGGAAATAATAGACAAGAGGAAAAGAAAGGAAGGAAGGAAAAAAAGGAAGAACGAAATAATAGACAAGAGGAAAAGGAAGGAAAAAAAAAGTAAGAAAGAAATAATAGACAAGAGGAAAAGGAAGGAAAAAAAAATAAGAAAGAAATAATAGACAAGGAAAAAAAAAGGAAAAAAAGGAAGAACGAAATAATAGACAAGAAGAAAAGGAAGGAAAAAAAGGAAGAACGAAATAATAGACAAGAGGAAAAGGAAGGGGGAAGGAAGAAAAAATAATAGACAAGAGGAAAAGAAGAAGGAAATAATAGACAAGAGGAAAAGGAAGGAAGGAAAAAAAAGGAAGAAAAAATAGACAAGAGGAAAAGAAGGAAAAAAAAAACAAGAAAGGAAAGAGGAAAAGGAAGGAAAAAAAAGGAAAAGAAATAATAGACAAGAGGAAGGAAAAAAAAGGAAGAAAGAAATAATAGACAAGAGGAAAAGGAAGGGGGGAAGGAAGAAAGAAATAATAGACAAGAGACAAAAGGAAGAAGAAAATAGACAAGAGGAAAAGGAAGGAAAAAAAAGGAAGAACGAAATAATAGACAAGAGGAAAAGGAAGGAAAAAAAATAAGAAAGAAATAATAACAAGAGGAAAAGGAAGGAAAAAAGGAAGAACAAAATAATAGACAAGAAAAAAAGGAAAAAAAAAAGGAAGAACGAAATAATAGACAAGAAAAAAGGAAAAGGAAGGAAAAAAAGGAAAAGAAGAAGAAAATAATAGACAAGAAGAAAAGGAAGGAAGGAAGGAAAAAAAAGGAAGAACAAATAATAGACAAGAGGAAAAGGAAAAAAAAAGAAGGAAAAAAAAAAAGAAATAAAGAAAAGGAAATAATAGACAAAGGAAAAGAAAGGAAGGAAGGAAAAAAAGGAAGAAAGAAATAATAGACAAGAGGAAAAGGAAAAAAAAAAAGGAAGAAATGAAAGAGGAAAAGGAAAATAAAAGGAAGAAGGAAATAATAAAAAAAAAAAGGAAAAAAAAAAAGAAGAAAATAATAGACAAGAGGAAAAAGGAAGGAAAAAAAAAAAAGGAAGAAACTAAATAATAGACAAGAGGAAATAATAAAAAAAGTAAGAAAAGAAATAATAGACAAACCATAAAAAAGGGGGGGAAGAAAGAAATAATAGACAAGAGGAAAAGGAAGGAAAAAAAAAAGGAAGAACGAAATAATAGACAAGAGGAAAAGGAAGGAAAAAAAGCCGAGAAATGGAAAAGGAAATATAAAAGAAAAATAAATTGACAATCGTAGAGGTGGGGGATGGGGGTGAAATGAAATCCTCAAAGAAAGAAGGAAAATGAAATTGGGATAAAGAAAGGAATATAAATAGATGAAAAAAGAAGAAAATAATAACCTTCTTTTTTTTTTTCTTTCTCTATTTTTTGCTTCTATTTTTATTTTTGAGTGTGTCGCATTTTTGGTCCACCTTTTATTGCTCCAGAATCTATTCCACATTGTTGTTGGTTTTTGTCGGGCACAGTGTTTCCATCTTTGATCATTCTATTAAAGCTATCTGTCAATTGAAGGAACCGGGTAAGAGGCAGGGGCAATGGACAACTGGGGTAAGAACTACAAATAGATAAGAGGGACAGGTGCAAAAGGTTGTCCCCAAAATTGATTAGGAAGATCTACTCGGAGTGAATGAGAAAAAAAAAAAAAAAAAAAAGAAATGAATTAAAAAAAACAAAAAAAACAAATAAAATAAATTAAGATGATCATGAAGAAAAAAAACTAAGAAAAATGCAAAAATATTAAATGTAAAAAAAAACAAAGAATTCATTGAATAAGGTTTATGGAAAGAACTGTGATTTCTTCTTTTTTTTTTCTTTTACATTTTGATAAAGAATCAACAGTTCCACCAATTTTGACCTTCACAGCTAAAATCCGCCATGCCATGGTTACTGGGATGAATCATCTACATTCCCTTCATATTCCATTAGTAAGAAGGAATTTCCATTCAGACAGCTTCTTTCCAAGAACCATTCCTTTGTTGGAACAGACTCCCAAGGGGATGTCTCCCCGATCACTACAATTAACCTCTTCAAGTTAATCATTATCTTTTCTACAGATACTTATAAACTGCACTTCTGTATTCATTCAACAACCTGAATCAGTACCTATCTAAAAGGGTTCTTTAGCTAGGGCTGTTTTTTCTGTTTTTACAGCATTTTTAATAGGAAATTCAATATTTGTTTGTTTTTTTTTTGTGGCCTTGTTAGAGCCAGAAATAAAGGCACAAGAGAGGAATTGAGTTAAACAAATATATTAAAACAGAAACAGTAGAATACAAACATATACAAAAGGCAGTACCTGCTCCTACAGCAAGAATCCATGCATGCATGGGTAAATGACTGTCAGAGCTTTTGACTGCTTTTATCAATCCAAAAGGCAATACCTGTATATTATAATCCAACTATTTATAGCTGGGAGAGTCCATGATATGCGTGGGTAAAATAAAGACACATAACAGCTTTTGATACACATTCTTATATCAATCCAAAAGGCAGTACCTTATCCTATTTATAGCTGGGAGCGTCTATGCATTAATCACTTGTATATTATAATCCAACTGTTATATGTGTAAAAAAAAATAATAAATGTTCATAATACATTATAACAACATTATTAGATTAATTTAAATATACATAAATGTTGTAACCTAGAGAAGGTTACTGAATAGAATAATCACATGAAGGTTGGTATGAACGATAATACTTAGGACAAGAACAACACATATAAGATTTACCAATAGCGCTAGAAGTGAGTCAAATGAATTCCACAATGAATCTCCAACTGCAGACCAACATACAGTATTCACTAGTGTATTTATGAGAATGAGGGCATACCCATTATCATCTGTAGAGATGCTACAACAATAACCCAACATATATTTATACAATTCACTAGACTACATAAAAACTTTTTTTATAAACAAATATCTCAGATGTTTGATGGGTGAAGATGTTATGTGGGTGTGTCATTGTAAAATGTAATCTGTATGGTTGGAAAAATTGTGTCACATGACATGATGGTAAATAATTAGATGCATGCTGGTTTGCCGCCATTACATACTTTGAAATAAATGTGAGGATGAAACAAATGTGTATAATAAAAAAGATATAATTATTATTTTGAAAAAATATCTGGAAGAAATTGAAACTAATTTAACAAAAATCTGGCATCCATACTTGTTTGTTTTTGCTTTTTTGTTTTTGGAATAACCTTCAACTTTGAAAATTATAATATAGTAAATACTAAAATTGGTATAAATTGTCACCCCCCGGGAGCTACTATTACTTGAATGGAAAAGCCTTTAGTATGATATTAGTTTGTAATTCCATTCTAAAAAAAGTAAACTTTTTCCTTATTAATTTCTTATTCCATTTGATCTATTTGCCTGCCTATTAGATGCATTTTTTTTTTCCAAAATGACCCTGCATCCAATAAAGCAGTATCATATATGATAGGCACATGAAGACCACAAGAAAAGTGCAGTTCACCAGGAATCAGTGCATGCATAGAGCTTAACTCTGAGACTAGGATTCCTGGAAGTCAACAAACATATCAATAAAAAATATATCCATGAAAAATTCAATCATGAAAAAGAAATTAAGAAACTTATGGAATTACATAATATTTTGCTGCTTGTAGAAATCCCAGATTTTACCGAAATAGTTGCTTGGACTCCTCTATTTTCTGCAGGTATAGTTTACCAACAAGTACCATATTTCTGGGGGGGGTGCCTATTACCATATGTCTGTCCTAGGTATGATGATAAACTACACCCATGTCCAGGGTAAGACGATAAACTACGTCCAACAACAAGGTCTCTGATCAGGAGGTTTTGAGGACGTGGAACCACCTCTTAATTGCTGGTGTTCCCAGGTCCACCTGCGTCCTGGGTAAGACTATAAACTGCGTCCAACAGCAAGGTCTCTGATCAGGAGGTTTTGAGGAGCGTGGAACCACCTCTTAATTGCTGGTGTTCTCAGGTCCACCCTGACCCGGGGTGGTAGCACCTGTTAGGGTCTCAGCTATGAGCAAATAGTTAACCCCGAAACTGAGGTAAAAAGCATTATAAAAGTGTAAGAAATACTTAAGAAATTATTACCAGAAATAAATTTTTGAAGAGAAAAAAAAACTATTACCAGCTATACAGTTTTGAGGAAAAAAATAGATTTTTGACAAAACAAAATATTACCAGGAAAAAAAAGTTGTTGGCATTAAATAACCCATTGAGGTTGATATGCCGTAAAACAAAACAAACAAACAAATTTCCATATATACCAGTGATAACTGATACGAAAAAATTCTTCTTGTTCAAAATGTCCTGGTAAATAAACCTTATCTCATTACTATTTTTTAAAAAAAGTACCAGTATTATATTTTTTAAAAAGTACAAGTATTATATGGAGACTCTGATGACATGTAGGATATGGTAACAGTTGACTTTGGTCTTGAAGAGGTTAAGATTGTCTTGGTCAAGGAAGAATACTCTTGTGAATTTGTATAGTGGGTCTTAGTTGTAAAGATATGAACTGGTGGATCTAAGGAATGTACCTCAGAACATTTTCCATGGAAATAGCAATAGAGATGCATTCTGGGTATCAATTGGTTCGACTGGATCACCAATGTCATAGTTATCACTCATGCCCAGTCACCCAGCCTAAAGGGCCAGCACCACATGTACACCATATGCCGGATGGGAAGATTTCAAAGGGGTCCTTCTGTACAGAAAACTTGCCACCAGCAAGAGGACTTCCTGATCTTCACTTCAAGGATGTAAGCAAAAAGGACATAAGGATGATGTACATGTACAGAGGTGGGAAGATGTTGTTAACAGTCACTCACACCAGAAATATGATTTATACTGAGAGCTGGAGTGAGGAGAAAAGGGACAGAGTCTTGCTGCTGGGGAGAAGCATGCAAAAAAACAAGGCGACATTGGAAGAAAGCATCTTCACATGTATTCATTGCAATCAAGATTGTCACTCCCATGTGGGCCTGTACAGCCATAATAGATGCTGCACCACCATCAGCAGCTGTGGCATAACTCTTTAGGCTCAGATCCATAGTCTCTCAAGACCAAAGGATGTCATATATTAGGCTTGCAGCATTGTCTCTGTGGGAAAGGAGTTTCAGGGTGGAAAAAGTATCACCACAAGGCTGTATAAATGTCAAGACTAGAAAAGGAAGATTGGGTAGCTCTAGTCCAGATATGGCAACAATATGCCATTTTTGGTCAGATCTGGCTCTTGTAAGGATGAAGCGGGGCAGAAGGGCTCTATCAAAGATGGAAAGAGAGGATTGGGCAGCTCCAGTCCACATACAGCAGCAATACTCCATTTTTGGTCTGATCTGACTCTTGTAAGGATGAAGCATCTCCGGTGCAGATATGGCAGCAATACTCCATTTTTTGTTTTGGTCGGATCTAGGTCTTGCAAAGTTAGAACATGGCAGGTGAAGTCAGATACTTTCTGCAGCAGTAACTACGAAATATAAAAGGTGAAATCTTTTGTAAGAACCTAGACATAAATTTACTGCAGAGAACTCAGAAATCAGTGCACTTTCTATACATTTTTACCTTAGTAAATTACTTTCCCTATTAATTAAAGCCGTATTTTTCAAATTTAATTTATGGTCAGCATAACGTATATGTAATTCCATCAGTAATCTGATGAAGTCTTTTAGAGGGCCATCTTGTTATATAGAACTTTTCCATTTTTCTTTTGTCATTCAACTACCCAATATTGTTCTGATATATAGAAATTTATAAATCATATTCTCTCAAAGAAAAATCCATTTCCCAGGATACAGTTGCTCAGCCCAGCCCATTACCATTTTTTTTTTTTCAATCTCTTCTTCGGCAAGCCAAGAACCTTTCAGCACCCTCTCAAAAGCTTAATTAGCACGTGGTAGTACATAAACGCACTATCTTCATTGATAATGTTCAATCAGTTCAAGATTTTATACTCTAATACGAAGAGATCAATCGCCTTTGCAATTATCCTATTGTAATTATGCTCCTTTCTTTTGACCCACACAAACGTTACACCCTGCCAATACCTCATAAATAATGGACTAATCCGTTTTGATTGTGTACATAAAACGGAAAAGACACTACTTGGTTTCAGTGAGAAAATGGAGAAGAGAAAATAGAAGTGGAGAGAGAGAGAGAGAGAATCAGATTAACAGATACTACACTTTGATCTTAGCCAAAAAGCCATTTTTCTGACACACTGTATCAAACAATGGAAACCAAGTAAGGTAATCGCCAAAAAATCAAGTTACCATCTTGAAATGGACCTTCAATCAGTTGTTAATTGGGGCAAGAATTGGCTGGTCAACTTTAACGCCTCAAAAACTAAACTACTCTCTATTAATCACCATAGAGATCCTTCCCTGCCCCCCATTAGAATGTTTGATAGTCAACTTCTTGAGAGCAACTCCCTGCGTCTGCTCGGTCTCACGTTGACTGCTGACCTGAGATGGAACAAATACATTGAGTCAATTGCTTCATCCACCACGAGGAAAGTTGGCTCTCTGTGCCGCGCCAGGAAATTTTTCTCCCCGGAATCGATATTTCAAATATACAAATCAACCCTTCGCCCTTGCATGGAGTATAGCTGCCATATATGGTCTGGGGCACCTTCTGTTTACCTCGGAGTTCTTGACAAGATCCAGAGACGGATATGTAATATAATTGGCCCGATCTGGCGTTTCATCTACAGTCACTCTCTCACAGACGCGTCGTCGCCTCTCTCTGTCTTTTCTACAAATACTTTCATGATAATTGCTCCGATGAGCTGCTTTCACTGGTTCCCAGACTCCATGAATTCAAGCGCCCCACTGGCATCCCGCTCCCACCCTTACACTGTAGAAACTTTTAAATGTAGCCGTCTCTTCTACTCCAATAGCTTCATACCTCGCATGTCTCGCCTGTGGAACACCCTTCCCAATTACTGTTTCCCTGAGAGCTATAATCTCCAACTATTCAAATGTAATGTCAATCGATTTTACCTTGATCAATCCACTATCCTTCTCCTCATCCTATCTCTCCTATCTGCTCTCGCTCTAAATCTTCTGCAACCCCCTGCATCCTAGTGGCTTCACGCCTTGCTCAGTGTGTAATGCTTAAAAAAATAAAAAATAAAAAATAACATCATCTGCCGAATTATTTTTAAATTACTATTAAGAGAAAGGTTCATAAGATGGGAATTTGGCTAGAAAGAAAGAAAGATAGAAGTGTTTAACATCTCCCACCAAGACCTCATAAATAATGAACTATTCCATTTTGATTGCATAGAGAAACATGACATGCACTAGTTGGTTTCAGTGAGAAAATATAGAAGTCTTTAACAGCTGTTTCAATGAAATAGAAAAAGTTGTCAATTTCATGTTTTCATTTGTACCCACTTCTTAAAATAATGACCAGCATTCATATTAATGATATTGCATTATTTTGTTAAAGTTGTTAAGTTCAATTATTTAATATGATAGAGGAATTTCTACAGATATTTATTGTCATAGAACTCGCCATGAATTTATTCAATCATTAACTGAAGGATTAAGATACGTCAGAAATTTCAAATAGAAAAACTGTGAAATTTTCACAGGGTTTTTCTAGTTTGCTATGAATAAAATAAATAATAATTTTTATTATAACATGCTGTGTTACAATTTTCAGAACCAATTTAGCTTCAATTCTGACTTAATACGTTATAACTATCAACATCTGAAACAAACCACTTAATCAAAAGTGTCTTGGTGTCAACCTCCATTTTGCCAGAAAGCTAACAACAACAGTTTGATGCTAATTAAATAATGTCCAATAGATAGACATCAATTGATAGTCAGTAGGATTTGACAGTTGACTATCGTCACTTGTGTCATCACCAAGCACTTCCTTAGTTAACAGGCAGGAGTGAAAAAGAGCCAATGATTTTTGTCACTCAATGTGTCACTGACATCCTTTACCATCCCCACCGCCGACATCACTGAAGTTTTAATATTTTTGTCCATTTCTGCTTTTATTAATGTTGACATTTTTCTTTTCTTTTTCACTTACCAACAGACTTCTCATTTAAACCGTTCACTCAACTTAACATTAACTGTAGGACTTTTAATTGTTGATTTATTTTTATCTTCTTTTTTCCTTTTTTTTAATACTAAGTCTAAGTAACTAGCAATTTATACTATCTGTGTTCATTAATAGTTCGTAAATTTACTGGATGAAATGTGTAGACAAATGGGACAATTAGTATTATATAAATGATAATGGACTACCTCTGTCCCATAATGCTTGGTACATTTTGTGTATGAAATGTGTAGGCAAATGGAACAATTATTATGGGACAGAAGTAGTATTATATAAATGATAATGGACTCCCTCTGTCCCATAATGCTTGGTACATTTTGTGTTTGAAATGTATAGAAAAATGGAACAATTACTATAGAACAGAAGTAGTATTATATAAATAATAATAGACTGCTTCTTTCCCATAATAATTGGTACATTTAGTGTATGAAATGTATAGAAAAATGGAACAATTATTATGGGACAGAAGTAGTATTATATAAATGATAATGGACTCCCTCTGTCCCATAATGCTTGGTACATTTTGTGTTTGAAATGTATAGAAAAATGGAACAATTACTATAGAACAGAAGTAGTATTATATAAATAATAATAGACTGCTCCACATTTAGTATGAAATGTATAGAAAAAATGGAATATTATTATGGGACAAGTAGTATTATATAAAATGATAATGGACTCCTCTGTCCCATAATGCTTGGTACATTTTGTTTTTGAATGTATAGAAAATGGAACAATTACTATAGAACAGAATGAAATGACTGTAGGTACATTTAGTGTATGAAATGTATAGAAAAATTACTATTATGGGACAGAAGTAGTATTATAAAATGATAATGGACTGCCTCTGTCCCATAATGCTTGGTACATTTTGTGTTTGAAATGTATAGAAAATGGAACAATTACTATAGAACAGAAGTAGTATTATATAAATAATAATAGACTGCTTCTTTCCCATAATAATTGGTACATTTAGTGTATGAAATTTAGAAAATGGAATGAAATTATGGGAAAATGGATAATGGACTCCCTCTGTCCCATAATGCTTGGTACATTTTGTGTTTGAAATGAAAAATGGAACAATTACTATAGAACAGAAGTAGTATTATATAAATAATAGACTGCTTCTTTCCCATAATAATTGGTACATTTAGTGTATGAAATGTATAGAAAATGGAATAATTATTATGGGACAGAAGTAGTATATATAAATAATAATGGACTCCTCTGTCCCATAATGCTTGGTACATTTTGTGTTTGAAATGTATAGACAAATGGAACAATTATTATAGAACAGAAGTAGTATTATATAAATAAACTACCTCTGTCCCATAATGCTTGGTACATTTAGTGGATGAAATGTGTAAGAAAATGGAACAATTATTATGGGACAGAAGTAGTATTATATAAATAATAATAGACTGCTTCTGTCCTATAATGGTTGGTACACTGAGTATATGAAATGTGTAGGCAAATGGAACAGCTATTATGGGACAGAAGTATTATATAAATAATAATATACTACCGCTGTCCCATAATAGTTGGTATGTTAAGTATAAGTGTTTTTTTTTTTTTTTGTTGCTGCCATTTTCTCTAAAACTTCATCGTTGCTCCCATGTTCAGTCCATGGTATTTTCAGCATCCTTCTGTAAAACTACATTTCTACTGCTTCAAGTCTCTTCTTCACCAGTGAAGAGATTATCCAGCAAGATTTCCTATCTCTTGTCAAGCATCACAAGTCTGTCCTCTTGACAATTAGGGTCATGCTGTAGCATCTATTGATATTTTATTTTTTTGAGTCATCGCTTAAACAGGAACCTCCTATTCAAAAGACTTCTTTCTGCTACCAGCATACTGATTAGGATTTATTTAAGGACTTTCTTTAAGATGCCCCTTGGATTGATATTCTTAACCTTCCTATTAAGAAATGTGTCACAAAGGTTTCTTCTTTGATTAAAGCTGGTATTGATGCTTTTGTTCCTTCTTGGAATTACCAGATGAAGCTACAATCTTCTCTTTGGTTCACAATTGCCTGTTCTCAGCCACTATAGCCCACAGGAAACACTTTTTTCTTGCTGTTCGAACACACAGCAGACACCTCTTTGTGTGTGCTCATAATAATTGTAAACATGTCCTCAAAGTCTTTTTTTGCTGACAGAATGAGGCACCATATAGCCTCTAACAAGTTTAGTTCTCGTGACTACTGGTAGATCTGTAATTGTATGTTAAATAAGAATAAGTCTTTTATCCTCCTCTCTTCACTCAATTTGAGGTGTTAACATTTGCTATTGATAAAGCAGAATGTTTTGCTTGTAAATTCTCTTCAAATTTTACTCTTGACTCATCTTGCTTAACTTTCCACTTAGAACTAAGTCTCTCTTGAGTGATATGTACATAACTCTGTCAATGGTTTCTGCTATCATCTCTTAACTGGATCCCACAAAGCATGTGGACTTGATGGTACCCCAGCAATAATCCTAAAGAAATGTGCTCCTAAACTTCCTCCTGTTCTCTCTAAACTACAATAAACACCAGGCTGCTTCTTGATTTTCTGCTTGTTAGAAATCCTCTTCTGTAGTTCCAGTCTTTAAGAACTCAAGGGAACCATCAGATCGTACCTCCTTTTGGCAAAATACTCTAATCAACTCTGAATTGGCTAAGTATTTCACCTCTCAGGATCTTCTTTCAGATAAGCAATATTGTTTCTATAAGTCAACTGCTGATGTATTACCAATTATTGCTGAAAAGAGTCTATCAAGTTTTAGATAAGAATTGTGAAGCTTGGGCTTATATTTAGATATTTTGATGGCATTTGACAGGGTTTGGCATGCTGGTCTTCTTCACAAGTTGAAAGGTTATGTTTGTTTTGTTTTACGGCATATAAACCTCAATGGATTATTTAATGCTGACAAAATTTTCATTGTTGGCAATATTTTTTTCCAAAAATTCTATTTCTGGTAATAATTTTCCTTCAGTGGTAATATTTTTTTTTCAAAAAATGTATTGCTGGTAATAATTTTTTACAAATTATTTCTGGTATTAAAACCTATTTTACACTTTCATAGTGTTTTGACCCAAGTTTGGGGTTAATTATTTGCCCATAGTTGGGACCCCCCGGGTCAACCTGGGAACACCAGCAATTAAGAGGTGGTTCCATGCTCCTCAGGTCAGAGGCGGTTGGATGGTTTACCTTACCCAGGGGAACACCAGGACAATACTAAGAAAGTTCTTGTGGAAATGGCCAACTCAGCATTAAGTCCAGATCAAAACCTTCTGATCAGAGGCCTTGCTGTTGGATATAGTTTATCGTCATACCAAGGATGATTGAAAGGTTATGGTATTTCTGGAAGAATTTTTGAACTGATTCAATCTTTCTTATCAAATTGCAAAGTGAAAGTTGTCTTGAATGGCCACTCTTCTACATCTTTTTGCATTAATGCAAGTTTCCCACCCTCCATAGGGTTCTATCTATGTTGTTCCTAATTTCTATCGACCTTTCTAATCAACCTCTCAGTTATCAACCTGGTATCTATGCTGGTGACGCAACTGTTTACCCTTGTTTTAATGCTAAGTCTTATAGGTTCAATACAGTCAAATTGGCAGCTGATCTAAAAAAATAATGTACAATCTCTTGTTAATTGGGGCAAAGAATGGCTTTACACTATTTACATTACTGGGACTATTGTCCTCATCTTTGTTGCCATGTTTATTACAATGTTACGGCCATTGTACGCTCCGGCCTTCTTCAGGTGGTTGGAATGTCGAACGGAACCCTTTATTTCACTCACTGAGGTAGACTGTTCTAATTCCACTTGCCATGTTTAATGGATGTCAGTTATCAGTTATCTTCTGTTAATTCCCCTCTCCAACTTCTCCACTGCCTTAACCGGGTATTGAATTCACACTCTTTGCGTCCTGTCACTGGATCTAACTAACGCCTTTATCCACTGTGCCATGCACCCTTGAGGACACATGATACAGTGCATAAAGACCCAAAGATTGTGAGTTCAATACTCGGTTAAGAGTGTGATTTAAGCATTGTTCTCTGCTGTTAAGGCCTTTACTTTTGCGAAACACGTGTGGAGAAGTTAATTTGATTTTTCAATTTCAACTGAGAAGGGTACCTACAAGTATTAGGTACCTATCTTATGAAATTTATATGATCTTATTTTTATATTATCTCAGTTATGACATTTTTCCATAAATTAAATATCAAAATTAATAATAAAATGAATGGAAATACAAATAACACAGTAAAATGTAATAAATGTACATAAAATTATAGTATTTTATGTACACTTCTGATAAAATTTCATAAGAAAGGTACCTATAAATTAATTAGATACCTTTCTTATGAAATATAATCTCACTCTTAACAGTCTTATTTTAATTTCTTTATAATATATTTTCCATAAAGCATCGTAAACGTAAAGGTGAAATTTAAGTATTAAAAACAAAACAAATTAGAGCGCTGAAAGTTTTCCTTAAAAATAATGAGGTAAATAATTTGTTCACTTAAATGTAAATAATTTCACTTTTCTCCTTCCGTAGAACAAATTATCCTCATGGAATCCATCAATATATCATTCATCATCTGTCAAGTGACATGAAAGTTTATAACCTGCTTTGTTTTATTTTCAAATTACATCTTTTCAGCGCAAGTTAAGCTTGGTTCAAAATATTTTAAATAAACATTATAATTTCTGATTTTCTTAAAATAAGTTTTGAAAAAATGATAATTGATATTTAAAAGAATTTCTAACTGAGATTTTCATTTTTTTTTTATAAAATGGAAAAAAATGATTGCCATCTATCAATTTTGCTGACTCAAAAAAAACAAGATTTTTTTAACAAAAATTTTGAACATGCTAGAAACAATTAAAACATGTAAAAAAAATACCCCCAAAATACTTTGATCTTTCCTCTTAACACTAACATAAATATTTAGACGATAAAATTTTGTTTTTATGTTAAGTTTGGAGTCTTTTTCATCGTGCTATACTCTTTTTTTTTAGCGATCACATGGAGGTACCTATCTTAATTCCTGTTCTTTTATTGTTCTCTGGCTTACTGCCACATCACATTGAAACATTGGTTCCCATAAGATGACAAAAGTTAAGCAATGTTGAACCTGGTCAATACCTAGATGAGTGACTGCTGGGGAATACTAGGTGCTGTAAGATTGGATGTGCAGGTGGTGTAATGGATAATGACTCAGAATTGTTAATCAGAGGTCCGACTTTGAATTCCTGTTGGTTTTTTTATATTAACTTACACGCAAATACCCCCTGGGAAATGTATGAATTCACTTCTTCTCCCCTCAGCTATGGGTTAAAAAGTAAGACTTGTATCACTAAACCATTATTATTTCTCCTGTCAAAAAAAATTCCTACTCTCTAAAAATATTTTCTGGCTTTAAATAAACAGCAAAGGGTTGATGAACCGTAGAAAATGAATCACTCAATGAAATATTGATTATCTGCACAGGCATGTCTTTTAGATTTATTTACATATCTGGAATATCAATCGATAGAAACTACAGTAGCCACAAAGTGAGGGATCAGTTTATATATTGATTGTAATATTGAATTGATCCCCCACTTTATATCCACATTATAATTCCTTGTTTGCTGATTAGGTATGTAACCAAAAATACTGATTAGTTACTCAGGCATGGCTTTTAGATTTATTTACATTCTCTGAAATACAAATGTATAGAAACTACCATGACCATAAAGTGAGGGATCAGTTTATATGATTGTAATGCAGAATTGATCCTCCACTTTATATTCACATTATAATTTCTTGTTTGCTGATTAAGTATGAAACCAAAAAAATATTCTTACAATCCAAAAATATTTTCTGGCTTTAAATAACCTGCAAAGGGTTGATAAACCATAGAAAACGAATCATTTTTTTTTTCTCATATTCTCTTACACTCAGTAACCTCTTACATCTTGGTTGCTTTATTGCTTTGCGTGACATGAAATGATTAAAAAATATGTTGGGATTTTAGCAAAGTAATATTTTTTTTCACTTCCATATTCCATATGTTTTTTTTTTGTTTTTTTTTATCAACTTTCTTGTACCGCTGCTTTTGATGTAACCCTAAACCATTAAGATGTAACCTTTTGATGTAACCCTAAACCATTAAGATGTAACCTTTTGATGTAACCCTAAACCATTAAATAGTTACTGCCAAATTTTACTGTCTTTGTTGTATATTTTGGATCATTTCTTGTACTACCCAAGAGACTGAAGCATTTAAGGTTTGCTATATTTATGGGTTAAAGTGCTTATCATCAGGGATAGAGCAGATGTAAATACAAATATAAAAGTGGACATTGAGATCAACACCCATTGGTAACAACGCAGTCTTCAGGCACTGTTTAAGCATGAAACAGACTGTCACTGCTGGATGTTGAACTCAATGTCCGCTTTTATATATATATATATATATATATACACACACACACTATAGTACGAAAGTAATTTTTTAAATTGGCCTAAAAAGTACTAGTTTTGTATTTTAAATACAGTCCACCATATTTATTACTGTACGCTCTGGCCTTCTTCAGGTGGTTGGAATGTCAAACTGAACCCTTTATTTTTTTGCTCATCACTGGGGTAGACTGTTTACTAGTTCCACGTTTTGGATGTCTAATGGATATCAAAATCATCTGCTTAATTCCCTTTCCAAGTTCTCCACCACCTTAACCAGGTATTGAACTCACACTCTTTTGGTCCTGTCACTGGATCTAATTAATGCCTTTATCCACTGTGCCATGTGTCCTTGAGGACATCTGTGTATGAATTTCTGAATATTATAAACATAATGTCTTCAATAACCATTTCTTTTACCAGTGCTCATATTGCAATTTTTGCTGTTATCATTGCATGTTTTTTTACCAGAGCTCATATTGCAATCTAATTCTTCCTTCTTTCCTTTCTTTTTTTTTCCTTCCCTCTCTCACTTTTTCCTTCTCTTCAAATAAGTAGTAATCCTGAAGTTCCATGTCAGGTCAGTATAGCAGCTGTAGTAGGACATCTCAAATGAGCTGAAGCAATTTCTGTCAGGTTTTCAAAAAGATGTCCAGTCTGGCATTTTCTTTCTGCAGTCTCTCAACTCACCTCTATCTCACCATTAAAAAGTAAATAAATAATGACACAGTGGCTAAATGTGTTGGTTAGATCCAGTGACAGGACCCAAAGAGTTTGAGTTCAAGACTTGGTTAAGGCAGTGGAGAACTTGGAGAGGGGAATTAACAGGAGATAACTGATATCCATTAAACATGGCACGTAGAACTAGATCAGTCTACCCCAGTGAGCAAAATAAAGTGTTCAGTTCGACATTCCAACCACCGGAAGGAGGCCTGAGCATACAAAAAAGATGAGGACAATAGTCCGAATAATGTAAATAGTGTAAATAAAATGAAAGTTTTTAAAATGTTTCCCAATTTTAGTGCTAGTAATAGTAGGTTTTTGTTTGGTTTTTATAGACTTACCCCAACAGGATCATGTCCATCTTTGTTGGATATGTTGACGACTTGCCCTTGTCATGTAACCACGCCTGCTAAAGTGTGACTAAACATTTCTTTTAGTAAAATAGCCTATATCATGAACATTTTTTTCACACCACTTGCCAATGACTCAGGCAATGACCCTTGTGGACCAACCAACCAACCATCATGTTTCCCAAATGACCAAACAAACTGAATCTAAGGTTAAGCTGGAAAAAAAAAATGGTTTTCCTCCCACCTTACCATTGTATATTGGTTTTCTTTCTCCCCCACCTCTCTGGTTTAATGGCTTTCACCTGCACTCCACTCACTCCTCCCTGATATATCATTTGTTTTTTTAGCTTTTTTTTTCCTTTTTGAAGATATGACTACTTCTCTTCACTCTCTCCCACTCTATGTCACATGCAAAAACAAGGGGAGTTTAATTTATGTGTGTGTGTGTGTGTGCTAATATATATATATATATATATATATATATATATATATATAGAGAAAATATTAGAAAAAACAAACAAAATCTGAATATGCAATTATGTAGTGTTTTATAAGTTCTAATGTTAATGATGTTTAAATGAAAATGTCCATGATGATGGTCTTAAATAGACCAAAACGTCCATGTATTCACACTTTTTTAGTTTTTAACATTAACACTACATGATTGCATATTCAGATTTTTGTTTGTTTTTTTATGTATTTTCTTTTATTATACTGTCGGATTTATATCCATATATTTATATATATATATATATATATATATATATATATATATATATGAGAGACAGAGAGAGAGATGTGCAAAAAGTGAAGTGGGTGTATTGAGTTTCAGTTCTGGCCTAATTTGATGCCCTCACGTTCTTACTAATGCCAGTGGGTAAGGCATAAATCCATCTTTTATTACTTCCCCTCCAGCTATTGATTAAATAGCTGGGTAGACTGTTTTGCACTCTAGCCTTGACAGTCTAAAAAATTAAAACTTTGGAGAAGGCAATGAGAAGCTACTACACTTTTCCAAGTATATGTTGCAATTCACAGATAATACAGGAATTTGTAGAAAGTCATGATCACCAGCAAAGGAAAAAAAAAAATATATATATATATATATATAAATGTGTGTGTGTCTGTGTTGTGTATATATATATATATATATATATATATATATAAAAGGATGAAATTATATATCCTTATATATATATATATATATATATATAAAAGGAATTTTAATTTATATATCCTTATATATATATATATATATATATATATATAAGGATTAAATTAAATTAAATTATATATATATATATATATATATATATATATATATACACACACACACACATTGGCAAAGTATAGTGACTTCTCATTGCCTTTTCCAAAGTTTTCATTCTTTTTCATTCATTTTGTTTTTATTTATTACTGCACCACCTTTGGCTATTATTTGGTGAAAAGATGTTTTATGTCAAAACATCTTTCACAAATAGATAAATCTCTGCAAACAGTTCTCCACAATTGCTTTTTAAGTATATATGGAAATTATAAACAAAACCCACATCACACCAAAAATATCTTGGAAAAATAAGGAAAAGATCATCAGCCTACAACAACCAATCAAAACTTGCAAGCTTTGCTTGGAGGAAAAATAGCTATCATTACTTTCCCAGACCAAAATAAATTATTAAATAAAAGATCCTGAGCTCATCTCAAAATGCAGACATGAAAACAAATTTACTAAGCAATTTCTGTACTTAAAAATTGAAAACGGAAAAAAATAAATAAAAACAAATAAATAAACAAGTAAACAAAATAACAATAAAATAGGCAAAATTAATTAATCCAAACAAATTACCAAATCACACCTGTTAAAATAGACAAAATAGAATAATAATGATAATAATAATAACAAAAAAACAACGAACCCAAATAAATAAAGTAAATAATAAACAAAGTAGCAATCTATTATGACCAAAATATTAGTTAGACTAAAAAATCAAACCAAAGAATTGGACAAAAAAAATAGCCATAATTGTTATATAACGATAAAAAAAAAATAAAATAAAATAAAAAATAAATACTACGTTACTTAAAAATCGAAAACCAAAAAGAGAAAATATACAAGTAAAATAAATTGACCTAAATTCATCCAAGTAAATAAATAAACAAACCAATCCCGATAAAGTTACTGTTAGAAAAAACAAATAAAGATTATCAACCCAAATAATCACAAATTAAAAACTGTTCCTGCCAAAATAGTTAGAATAAACTATAACAACCAACCCCAAAACCGAACAAATAGCTTTAATTAAATTCTCAAACCAAAACAAAACTATTAAATAAGTGATATAAACAAATTTTTACTATGTTAATAAAAACACCAATTTAAAAAAAAAAAAAAAAAGGTAAATGAATAAATAAATAAAATAAGAAACAAAAAATAAAATTAAATAAAAACAAGTAAAATAATTTAACCCAAATAAATAAATAAACGACTTCCGGTAAAAATAACCTCGCCATAATAGACTACCCACAATGCACCACTGACCCGTATATGTATAAATAGCCGAGAAAAATAACAGCACACGTGACAGTCTAAAAATTTAAAATAGCCTGAAACAGAATGTCGCCTCTAAATGTTGACTTCTATGTTCACTTTTCTATTTACACACAAAGGAAAAAATATCTCTGATATTGAGCACTTTTATCCCATAAATATAGCACACCTTAAGACTATATTTCTTCATATATATATATATATATCACCCACATTCAACACTATATGTGTATAGTGACTTTATCATAAATATTCGAATTAAAATGACATTTGGAAAGATGTTTGTGTCAAAACATCTTTCCATTTATAAATATGCTACCAGTTTTCCTATTGTCAAATTTAAAACAAAACATATTGTCTTCTATACCGATTAAATCGGAGAAATTTTCACATATATATATATATATATATATATATATATATATATATATATTTATGTTGGTCACACCACAAAATAAATTCACGACGCTTGACACTACATCTTAATGAAAACTCTAACATTTTTAGGCATTTAAAACAACATGCCTGCCCAAATAAATAAACAATTCCGTAAAATAACAATAAAAAACAACAAAATTAATTAATCCAAACAAATGAAAATCAATAGACAAAAACTAAAAAATAATAATAATACTTGAAGCATTATACATCAAACATTAAAACCCAACCTAAACAAAAATCAAAACCAAAGAATCTCTACAAATATTCTTAAATGTCTATAATTTCAAAAATAATTAAAAAACAAAGCCATTGGTTATACCAAAAGGCTTTCCTTAAATTTCAAATTCTCCAATTCAATAAATAAACAAAGTCATGTGACGTCATGAGAAAAACAAATAAAGATTTTCAACCCAAATAATCGCAAATTATAAACTGTTCGTTTCATCGTTAGAATAAAACTTAGTGATCCACTATAGTAAACATAACAATGACAGACTATATCATCACTGTCGTGTCCATATATTGTTTGATATGTTTGTATTTACATCTTTATAAAAAAAAAAGGTAAATGCTAAAAACTTAGATTTTATTAAAAAAAAATAATGGATAAAAATTGTGAATTTTTTTTTTTCGGTAAATGAATAATGTTACCAAACTTATCAGAAGATACGAAAAATTTTTACATAAAATAAATAGACAACACTTGTCTCTATTATTTAATGAAACGTGTATAAATATATATATATATATATATATATTATATAAAGAAACACACAGACACACATACAAATACATATATATATATATATATATATATATATATATATATATATATATACACACACACACACATGTATATATATATATATATATATATATATATATATATATATATATACACACACACACACACACATATATATATATATATATATATATATATATATATATATATATATATACACACACACACACACACATATATATATATATATATATATATATATATATATACACACACACACACACACACACACACACTAATTAGCAAAATGATTTATTCATCCAATCTTTGAGTACCTATATACACATATCAGTGAGAAACCATGAAAACAAAGCCTGAAGAATGAAACGAGAAAAGAACCTAGCTTGTCAAAAAACAATTCCTAGAATATAACGGAACCTGAAATGGTAAACTAAACCAAGACTGACCTTTAATAATAACAATCAGAACTACATCCATAATGTAATTCTGAGTTTTACGCCCAAACTGCAATTACACATACACACTTAATTTTTAAGGGCTTCACCTAAATTGAAAGTCATAAAAAATTTTTTTAAAAAAACAAAGAAAAAACTTAACCCTAAGTACAATGACCTGAATAACATCAAATCATTGTGGAGGCCCTCAGACATATGAAAACTTCATGTTTTCCCATTCAGCTCTCTTTATATTATATATATATGTAGCATTTCTACATCTATCTACATAGGTATATACTCAGAACAATGAACAGGCAGAGCCACACTGAAAATACCTAGTTGTCTTTTATCATATTTTTTTATGCAAAAGTGTGCAAAATGGTTTCCATAAAAATCAGAAAAGGTCAACCAGACTCTTTCTCTTGGTAGGAGAGTAGGGTGCATGTGTTAAAATTATACCCCCACCAGGGATCCATTGAATATAGTCTGTCACATGTGCCGCTTCAATTTTTAGTCTATCTCCACCCCGTCCCTATCACTGCTACCCTCACCAATGCTACTGTCTCCTTGCTGCTTGATCTCCTTCATTCAAACTTGAGTCTGTCCATCTATTTGGGGCTCTTTCTTGCCACCTTAGCCACTTGGCTACTCTAACCCTAACCCTGCTTTCCGAGACCATTTTCACAGATCTCCTCACACTCTGGAATGCTCTCTTGTGGTTTGAAGTCTTATTTTCTCAATTTACAGATGGTGCTGCTCTTAGATCAACTCCCACCCTCATATGTCCTGCAATTTTTGTCACCTACTAAACAAACATTTCCCCTGACCTGTTTTATGTAATGTGTTATACTTCTCACCTTTCTTGTCTGTGATCTAAACTTTTTCTCTCTACTTTTCTCTTTCTTGTAGCTTCTCTTTCTTTCATCATCTCTTTTTCATTTCTCTCTCTCACTCTACTCCTTCCTATCGTATACTCCTCTTCAACGTTACTTCTTTTCTTTTCTATCTACTTCATATATTATTCTTTCGCTTATTGTTTATAGTTATTCAACACTTTTACTCTTTTTATTCTTTCATATCTATTTTTTTTCCTTCGTTTCTTTTTTTTCCTTCGTTTCTTTTTTTTCCTTCATTTCTTTTTTTTTTCCTTCGTTTCTTTTTTTTCCTTCGTTTCTTTTTTTTCCTTCGTTTTTTTTTTTTCCTTCATTTCTTTTTTTTCCTTTTTTTTTTTTTCCTTCGTTTTTTTTTTTTTCCTTTTTTTTCCTTTTTTTTTTTTCCTTCGTTTCTTTTTTTTCCTTCGTTTCTTTTTTTTCCTTCATTTCTTTTTTTTTTCCTTCGTTTCTTTTTTTTCCTTCGTTTCTTTTTTTTCCTTCGTTTTTTTTTTTTCCTTCATTTCTTTTTTTTTTCCTTCGTTTCTTTTATTTTCATTCTTTCTCTTTGATCTACACTTTCCCCTCTTTTGAAATCATTCTATTTACTTTCTCTATTTTTCTTCCATTCTGCAATTCTTCCTTTCTTTTTCTTTTTCCAATGAATATATTCATCCTCCTTCTTCTCTTAGTTCTCTCTTTCAATTTATTTTTCCCTTATCACTTCCCATTATCACCACTTTTTCTCTTCCCCAAATCCCTTCCAACCTTAACCATGCACTTGATCTTGTTCTACGTAATTCCACTTCTAAATCATGTTTCTACTTTTTCTATCTTGATGCGGCTCTGCTAAATTTTTTTTTTTTTTCACACCTGTACAAAACTCCTGTCTCT